>OY757014.1:51034881-51162381 GCA_963580285.1 Lucinisca nassula | reverse complement strand
CGGATATAAATAAATAGATTTTAAGATCTATCATCAGGTCACATGGAACAAATATCCCAGGCAGTATGATATTTCTCCAACAAAAAGTCTTCAAGGTCTCAGTGAATCATGAAATATAGGCCACAATGACTTATGTATTTTTAGGTCAATCATCGGTCATCTTGAGACACGGCTTCCAATTTTGTGGGACTTTTACCTGACATTGAGATGACATGACATCTCATGCCCTGCTGCCTAATGAAACCAATAACGTTTATATGCATGGACAGTCTGACTCATACCACTTTGCCTGGGCAGGCTTAAACCCTCTAAGCAGTTTACTAGTACTCATGTGTGGCCAGTTTCAGCTCTGCGAGGAAGCACCAATCTGCCCAATCTATTTCTCCAATCCCCGATGGGTGGGGGCCCTAGACATATTGTTATGTCAGTCACTGGGTCACATGATCCTTATAATCTAGGGTTGAGAGAGTGAGTGAACGTTTGAGTTTTACATCCCACCAACAGCTACGGTCATACGGAGACGTGACCTCGGTTTAAAGACTCATCTGAAAGTCTGGAGAAGCCCAGGATCGAATCTAGGGTTGAAGTTTCTCCATCAAATAGTATTCAAGATGTAAGGTCAATCACCCGGTCACATGGATCATATACCCCAGATTGGACATTTCTCCATCAAACAGTCTTCAAGATATAAGGTAAAATCACTAAACCATGAAATATAGGTCACAATGACCTAGATATATTTTGAGGTCAATTATCAGGTCATGTGGAATTGGCCTCCGTGGCCTAGTGGATAAGAGCACTGACTCTTAATCATTAGGTCTCTCACCGCTGTGGTTCGAGCCTCGCTCGGGTCATATGTGAGACGCCAGGTTCTGCAACGGAAGGTCAGGTGTTTTTTCTCCGGGTACTCTGGTTTCGCCCACCTCTGATTAATGATCAGCTTGATATAAGTGAAATAATCTTGGCCATAAAACCAAACCCCCCCCCCCCCAAAAAAAACCCCAAAAGGTCGCGTGGAACTTGTATGACATTTCTTCATCAAATAGTCTTTGAGTATAAGGCAAAATCATTGAACCATGCAATATAGGTCACGCTGACCTAGATATACTAATGTCAATCATCGCATCACATGGACCTTACAATCCAGGTGCGACATTTCTTCATCAAACAGTACTCAAGATAAAATGCAAAATCTCCAAACCATGAAATATAGGTCATACTGACCTAGATATATTTTGAGGTCAATCATTGGGTCACATGGAACTAATGTTAAGGAGAGTAGTAGTAGAATTTCCCAGTACTTGGCATTTACAAGGAAGAATGGGAACAGAAGGTGTTCGGAGGGCTTGCGAAACTTCAAGTCCTCGCGCGGTACAAACCTGGCTTTACTTCTAATCTTGGCCGGAGACATTGAAACTAACCCCGGCCCAAGGTTTGGCTGTGGACTCTGCAAAAAATATTGCAAAGGTTCAGAGAAATGGATAGAATGTGAGGACTGTAACAAGTGCTTTCACTCCTCATGTTCTGATTTGGATAACAGTCAATTGTTAGAAATTGAATCTAGAGCTGGAACTTGGTATTGCAAAGACTGCAAAGCTGACTGTGGTCTTTGCAGTGGTGCTGTCCTTAATGGCCACAAAGCCGTTCAGTGTGATCAATGTGAAATGTGGATACACACTGACTGTTCCTTCATTTCAGATGCAGAATATGGCACATTGGTAAATTCAAGCTGCCACTGGATATGTCCAAAATGTGAGGTCTGTAACTTTTCAGACTCCTTCTTTGATGAATATGTAGAACTGAGTAAGCCAAACAGGTTTGAACCACTGTCAGAGGATAAGAGAGGCAAATCTTCGACTGCTGATGAAACTAAGTCAAATTTTGTGAAAGGTTTGAAACTTTGCAGTATAAACATAAATGGACTTTGAGGGAAAATTCTTGAACTTTTAGCTTTCCTCGATACATCTCAACCTCATATTGTTGCTATTCAGGAAACAAAGATTGACAGTTCAATTACTACATCTGAGCTTTACCCTGAAAATTGTCAGTACTGTGTGTACAGAAAAGATAGGAACTCTCATGGCGGTGGGGTGATGTTGCTCATTCATAGAGACATCCCTCACATACCGTTCATGGAACTTGGAAATGACACCGAATCGGTCTGGGTTAAGGTTTCTGCAAATAAAACTTCCCACTTTGCAGCAAGTTGGTATCGACCACCAAATGGTATAATCGAAAACTTCCAGTTGGTTAAAGACCAACTGGATTGCATTAAATTGCAGCATAAGGGTAAAAAACTCCCGGCTGTACATGTTCTAGGTGACCTCAACTTCAGAGACATTGCTTGGCCCGACAGGCTCAGCAAACAAGGCACAATGCTGAGTCAGTCGGAAGGACAAATATTAATTGACATTATGAACGATCATGGTCTTGAACAAATTGTTAACTTCCCCACTCGTGATAAGAACACATTGGATCTGATCCTTACAACTTTGCCAGGACAATTCGAAGACATTCATTCCCCAGATAAACTAAGTGACCACGATGTTGTCTCCGGATATTTAAAAATTCACATCCCACCAATAAAGAAACCTCGGAGGAAGGTGTACTCATATCAGAAAGGTGACTATGAAACTATGAAGAAGGATGCACTCAGATTTGCAAAGGAGAATTACTTTAATGGTCATTCAGATGCTCGGTCTGTACAGGAGAATTTTGATTTGATAACTTCTTTCATATCCCCTCAAAAACTAGTAGGTCTGTATCTGCTATTCCCTGGATCACTCCAGAGGTAAGAAGGAAAATTCGCAGAAGGAATAAGATTCATGCAAAGGCAAAAAAGACGGTAAGTGGTAAACTCCGGACAAAATTTGAAAACGTGAGACGTGAAATCAAGACTGATATAAAAAATCAGATTTGTATGTGAATAACTTGGTAGGTGATGTAAAGGCAAATCCCAGAGACTTCTACAGATATATTAATAGCCAGAAGAAAGACAGGCAAGGTATCCCATCCCTTAATTAAAGAGGAGGGGACGGGGTTGCTGAATCAGACTCTGAAAGGGCAGAGGAACTAGTTGGTCAATTCAATGATGCGTTTAATAAAACTGAGTTCAAGGAGGTTCCACTGACTGGAAGATCGGCCCCATTCATTAATAATATTGTTGTGACAGCTGCAGGAGTGATCAAATAACTTCAAGGCTTAAACCCCAGTAAGGCCTTAGGACCTGATGAGCTTCATCCTAGAGTCCTGAAGGAACTAGGAAATGAGTTGGGTCCAGTTTTTGCACACTAGTTTCAACAGTCTCTTGATACGGGTGAAATCCCCAAAGAATGGCTCTTAGCAAACATCTGTCCACTCTTCAAAAAAGGAGATAGGGCTCTTGCCCGTAATTATCGCCCTGTGTCTCTGACTTGTGTTCTGTGTAAATTGCTAGAACATATAGTCTGCTCGAACATCATGGCCCACTTGGACGAACATAAACTTTTGTCAGACAGACAACATGCATTTAGGGAAAGGCACAGTTGTGAAACTCAGCTAAGCACAGTTATTAATGACTGGGCAAAAATCTTGGACAAAGGGGGACAGGTGGACACATTTATTCTGGACTTTGAGAAGGCTTTTGACACCCCTCCTCATGAACTACTTAAATCTAAGTTATTTGGTTATGGAATCGGGGGAAAGACCCTCAAATAGATAGATTCCTTTCTTTGCTACAGAAAACAGCGGGTTGTTGTTAATGGTGAATCTTTGGAGTGGTTGTTGTTAATGGTGAATTTATGCAGATAACTAGGAAGAGATCTAATAAAGTTGAGGCTTCTTACACCTTAGAGAGAACGGTCCTCGAGAATGTGGACTCCATTAAATACCTTGGAGTGACAATCTCATACAACTTGAGATGGAATACTCATATTAGCAATATGTGTACTAAGGCAAATAGAACGCTTGGTTTCCTGAGGCGAAATCTTCATCAGTGCCCTCAGGATGTAAAAGAGGCAGCATATAAAGGTCTTGTTTGCCCAATTTTGGAATATGGTAGTTGTATCTGGGACCCCAGTGGAGTGGTCCTTAACGATGAAATTGAGAAAGTTCAGAATAGAGCTGCTAGATTTGTAATAGCAGGGTGGCCACACATTTTTAGCAATCAAATTCCCTGATATTTCCCTGATTTTTCCCTGATTTGATTTGATTTTCCCTGATTAAAAACCTTGATATTATCGCAATGGCCCCTACCTTTAGAAGTCATATACTGATTCAAATGCTGTCAAGTGACATGTTTATACACAATGCTGTCACAATATTCTTAATTAAATGAACATTTATCTAAAATATGATGTAAATGTGCTAATTTATTTTCATGGTAGTCAAAATCAAAACTGGTAAAATATTTCCCCTCCAACCTCCCCTTGTAGCCACACCATCACCTCCAATTTACTAAAACAGTAGGTGTTTTTTTTTTTTGTTTTGTTTTTTTTTTTGCTTACATGGTAGACTGTCTAAGGCCATTCTTAAAAATTGCTTGTTTGCAATTACCTATTCAGGTGTTCAAGGAATGGATAGACAGGTTGGGATTTTCTTTTTTCGTGTGTTCAAGGGGTGGGTATGAAGACCAGAATTTTCAAATTGGGAACAAGTCTTGATATCAATTGATTATATAATTACATACTCATCATATGTCAGTTTAACCCTTTTTGTACCAGATGGAATCTTGCTCCTAATATATATAAGGAGTCCATTTCAAAATTTAGGGGTGTCAGGTTGTATTTTCTTCAAAACTGATTTGGAAAATGGCTGAACTTTTTGCAAATAGTGTAGGCCCTGATCCGACGCCGCATTCTGCGGCGTCTGATCTGGACCTGCACTGTTTGCCACGGTACCCGTTTAGGGGTTTCCAGTCTGAAATGGGTTAAAGCAAATTTTGCTTTATATTAGCTTTTTAATGAAACAGCCTTGAAGAAAGAAAACTTTCTTCCGGAAAAGCTATACAATTTGAATATTTTGACCTTACAAAGATAAGATTTTTTTAAATTCCCTGATTTTTCCCTGATTTTCAGCAAAATTTCAAATTCCCTGATTTTTCCCTGCAGGGAATTTTTTTTCACCATTTTCCCTGTTTTCCCTGTTTTCCAGAGTGTGTGGCCACCCTGAATAGGCAATTACTGCATTGAAACTGGGAGCATGACTGGAATACTTGGAAAACTAGACAAAAGTGCCCAGTGGGGCACGTATACCCCCGGCCCGTGCCATCACCTCAGCTGAAACAAGAACTACAAAGGGAAATAACTCTAAAAGGCCTGACCCCTTGGCCCTTATTTTCTTTCCCACAATACAACTAGTCATACTGATCATGTGTGCAAAATTTCAAGTTTCTATGTGAAGCAGTTCCTGAGATATCTTTGACACAAAATAATTGTTTACGGACAGACAGACGGAAAAGACAAAAACTATATACCCCCATTGCATACTTCGTATGCCGGGGGTATAATTAAAATGGGAGTCTCTCAAGAAAAGGAGAAAAGACAGTAGGCTAATCCTATTATACAAAGGTCTAAAGGGTGCTGCCAGCATTCCAACAGATGACCTTGTTCCCCCAGCTAGACACTGTAGTAATTACCATTCGTTGGCGTTTCAGACCCTTAGCGCAAGAACTGACATTTATGAAGAGTCGTTCTGCCCCAGAACCATTAGAGATTGGAATGCCCTTCCCGATTCGATTATTTCGACAGCTGAAGGTGCTGATGATTGTGTAGCTAAATTTACCTCTTTGGTTAGAGCTAAGGACATCACATCACAGGTCCTGGTGTATGAATGTCATTTGACGTGTCACCAGTAACAATTCTGATTCTGATTCTGGATGTCCCAGGTATGACATTTCACCAACAAACAGTCTTCAAGATATAACGTAAAAATCACTGTTTTGTTTGTTTGTTTGTTTTGAGGTTTAACGTCCCCGTCAACACTGTAAAGGTCATTTTGGAGACATTGCTTCCAATTTTGTGGGACTTTTACCCGACATTGAGATGAAATGACATCTAAAGCCCTGTCGTCCAATGAAACCAATAGGGTTTATAAGCATGGACGGTCCGACTTGTGCGCACCGCTTTGCCTGGGCAGACTTAGATCCTCTAAGCGGTTTTCCAGTACTCGTGTGCGGGTCGGATTCAGCTCTGCGTGGAAGCATCATGTAGCCCATATATTTCTTCAAGCCCCAATGGGCGGGGGCGACTAAAAATCACTGAACCATGAAAAAAGGTAACCATGACCTTCACTCTTTTACACTTGTCACATAGTTGGCTGATGTATAACCAATTGTATGTATAACTTAGTAGCATAATGGAAATTCATATAACATATTACAAAGGTATCCTAGATTTTGACCCCTAGCCCCAGCCGCTGGCATGAACCAAGGGGCATGTTCTCTTGGAATCTCAGAAGACCCTCCCAGGTGCCCAAGTTCCAAATATGAATGCTCCATGATAAGAGATATAAGCATTTGAAAAACTTTAATGCAGTGTGACGGGAACGGGAACAAGCATGGACGACATGGGGTGACTAAAATATCTCTCCTTACACTTTGTACAGGCTAAAGGATAAATTCTTTCCTGTAACCCTAGGTCTGCAGTATAGATTAATTTTGCCAAACCTATTTTTGACTTTCAAACAATCAAATTTATTCTTTAAAATTTTTCCTGCTTTTTTAAAATAGAGCCCACTCTTCCGGGGAAGAACAAGCTTTTATATTATCTGGTTTGACATGCTACTGTTTTATGCCAAAAAACACTTATGTCATATGGAGACTGAACCTGGGTTTGCCCTTGCAAAAGCTACTCATATTTTTTTCAGCAAAAATACCAAAATTTTAGATAGTGTACTTATAAAAAAACATTTAACAATATGACCACTAATAAGCGTGTTAAGTTAACAATGCTTTGAACAACTGGGGCCAGTTGTTCAAAACTAACGACGTCCTTAGTTAACGTATCGTTAAAACTTTGATCATTAAATATGGCAAATACGCTAATATTTTTGCTGAAAAAATGTGAGCAGCTTTTGCAGATGCAAAAGCTGCTCACATTTTTGCAGCAAAAATACCAAACTTTTAGATATTGTACTTGCTAGAACAGTTAACAATTTGATTACTAACGAGCTCGTTAAGCTAACGATGCTTTGAACAACTGGCCCCTGGACTTTTGAGTTAAATAGCTTAACCACTACACCACAAAGGCTTCTGAAGATTTATATATACTTACTATAGATCCTCCTGGCTGTAGGATACACCGTCTATATGCAGACCCTATCTCACTAGACATCACATCTGCCTTGAACTTGGAGGCAAACATGTCCATACTGAACACTTCACTCCACTGAAAATAGTGACGGAAATTTATAAAGCTGCAGCCAGAGGTCAAAAGTATTTCCTCAAAAATAAATTTCCACAGAATTTAATGCATTTCGAAACATTTTCAACATTTTTTTTCAAGCTGCAATGCTTATATCTGGATAATTTTTATATGGTTAGAAAGATAAATTGACTGTTAAAAGAAATATACAGTTGTAGACGATTGTTTTTGGCGTCATAACTTGATAAGGTCCAAAGCTCAGATCAGTTAGATGTTTTCTCTTGTCGACACGCGCCAATACTTTTTGGCTTTTGCGGCGCATTGCGACTACCCCTTCGACCCCAAACCAAAGTTTTGGGACACCTAAAAATATAATTATTTTTCATCGACCTAAATATTGGGACAGCTCAAAAAGTAATTATTTTTTTCTGTCCCAATTTTTAAGCACATTACGGTACACCTCAACCTTTTTATAACACAGTATTCTGGGTCCAACCAATGGATTGTCCTAATTAACCAAATTGTGTTCTAAACGCCTACTGTATTTGTCCCGGGTCACAGACTATTATACTATTGTAGATACAAGCCTCCGGCGTTATTGATAAGCCTCCAATGTTTCGCGTGACAAGATGTGAAAATAACGTCAAGCTTTGTCTCTAATTTGCATACTGTAAAACACTTAAATTTGCCGGCAGCAAATTTTGGCGTTTTTATGATCGGACCTTTTGGTGGCAGATTTTCAATTTAAAAAAAAAAAAATCTGATATTTCTGACGTAAGCCTGTCTGTCTTATGCATGTGAGTTTAACATGGCAATTTGAAAGTGATACAGTGATTTTTTACTGTTTTCCACTTTGGTGTGTGTGAAAACAAATTAGTTCTATTGTTATTTAATTTCTCATTTTTTTTTTCACAGGCAACGCCATCAATAAATACATGTACCAATTATATGATTTTTAACAGTTACCCAGAGTATTTGCTTTTATTCAGCTTTATTGAGCATGCTAAATGGCTAAATAGTTAACAAGTTAAGCAAAGAGAAAGACTAGGTATTCAAGAAACTAGGTATTCAAGAATTTCCTAAGAAGTTTGTTTTGGCCCCTGCAGACAAGGCCGCTAACAACGTCGTCCTTGTGTGACCGCTCCACTATGTTAACATGCTTAAGCAGGAGCTTGGTGGTACTAAGGCCTATGAACTTCAGCCTTTAGCTGAAGAGAGAGCTACCATATTTGTCATTCAGCCACCAAGTTTGCTGTGTGTGTTACCGAAGGCCAAAACAAGCTTCCTACGCTATACTGGTTACCAAAACTTCATAAAAGACCTTACAAAGCACAGTTTATTGCAAATTCTAGCTCTTGCACTACCACTGAACTTTCTAAATAATTAACTTCCTGTCTTACTGCTATTTAAACGCATGTGATTAAATATTGTGATAAAGTCTTTGAAAGATCAGGAAGAAATCTGTTTCGGTCTATAAAAAATTCGAATGAGGTTTTAGAGAGATAATGCTGGTTGGTGCCTGATGCTCTGTCTCTGGTCGGGCTCATCGGAGTCTAACTGTTGGTTTTCTTTTGCTCCAGCATTTCAGTGGTTTCTTGCTGTCGAGTCCTCACCGTTGTCTCACCTCTGTGGTTCTTTGATTTTTGTGTTCACGGAGATGTTGCACTGATGAGTTAGGAGGCCTTCATGCGGACTGAACAAATTATTTGTCTAAATCGCGACGGAAGTAAGGGCGAGGATTGTGGCCACGTAAAATCGATTTAAGCCCCCCGGTGGAAATCTTCCACTGACCGTTCCAAGGCGGCTCTTCTGTGGCAATTTATTTATGTTGTTGTTTGTTACTTACCGTGTGTATCACTTGTGTCTTTTAATTTTGGATGGTCATATGGCCATTTTGTGGGAAAGTAACTGTCCTTATGGCCTTCCTATGTTTAGGTTTCCATTATGGTCTGGTCGCTTAATGTTTGTATTTCTTTCCCTTTGGTGTCTTTTATGGGTGGAGTAAGTTAATTGTATCAATTCCTGATCTTTGTTTTACTTCTACTTTAGATAAATTGAAATCCAGACGTTTTCGTGCTTCAAGTCTGTCTTCTTACAATTTTTCCACTCTTTACACTACACTTCCTCATAATCTTATAAAAGAAAAGCTTAATGATTTAATTGAATGGGCTTTTCACATTGAAGATTCTCTCTATCTTGCATGTAATGTCAGAAATGCATTTTTCACTTCCAAAGAGCATAAGAATTATACACTTTGGTCATGTCAGAAAGTGTGTGATGCCCTCACCTTTCTACTTGACAATATTTATATTAGATTCGGTACTAAGTTATTTAGACAAATTGTGGGTATTCTGATGGGTACGAATTGCACATCTCTTGTGGCTGATCTGTTCTTGTATTGTTATGAAAGAGACTTCATGTTGTCGCTTTCCATTGATAACCAATCTGAAGTTATTGAAGCTTTTAGCTCCACTTCTAGATATTTAGATGATTTATTAAATGTTGATAATACCTATTTCGATGGTTTGATCAGTCAGATTTACCCCCCAGAACTTCAGTTAAATAAAGCAAATTCTTCTGATAACGAGGCCCCATTTTTGGATTTTCATCTATCTATTGTAGTTGGGTTTGGTTCGTGCAAAATTTATGATAAACACGATGACTTTGATTTTGAGATTGTAAATATTACTTTTTTGGATGGTGATGTTCCTTGTGCGCCATCCTATGGCTTTTATATTTCCCAATTAATTTGATTTGCTAGAGTGTGCAGTCACGTATCTGACTTCAACACTCGTAATAAATTATTAACGGCTAAACTTCTTAATCAGGGTTATCGGTACCATAAACTACACAAAGCCTTTTCAAAATTTTATAGACACCATTCTGATTTAATTTCAAAATTCAATATTGGACTTAAATCTCTTCTGCAACAAGGTCTATCGGAACCCGAATTTTATGGTGACTTAGTATATAAATTCAGAAAAATATATAACCGCAATGACTTCAGCACCCAATTTCGTAAAATCATTCTTCGATATAAAAAGATTGGGTACAACATGGATGTTAATTGCACGCCGGCGGTTCATGCCTCAGATTCTATGACGGTTCCAATGTAAAGGCTTATTGAGAATTAGAGAGATCTAATTCAAGGTAATGTTGGTTGGTGCCTGATGCTCTGTCTCTGGTCGGGCCCATCGGAGTCTAACTGTTGGTTTTCTTTTGCTCCAGCATTTCAGTGGTTTCTTGCTGTCGAGTCCTAACTGTTGTCTCACCTCTGTGGTTCTTTATTTGTGTTCACGAAGATGTTGCACTAATGAGTTAGGAGGCCTTCATGCGGACTGAACAAACTATTTATCTAAATTGTGACGAAAGTAAGGGCTAGGATTGTGGCCACGTAAAATCAATTTAAGCCCCCCAGTGGAAATCTTTCCACTGACCGTTCCAAGGCGGATCTTCTGTGGTGGTTTATTTATGTTGTTGTTTGTTGCTTACTGTGTGTATCAGTTGGGTCTTTTTATTTTGGATGCCCATATGGCCATTTTATGGGAAAGTAACTGTCCTTATGGCCTTCCTTTGTTAAGGTTTCCATTATGGTCTGGTCGCTTCATGTTTGTGTTTCTTTCCCTTTGGTGTCTTTGATGGGTGGAGTAAGTTAATTGTATTGATTCCTGATCTTTGTTTTACTTCTACTTGGTAACAAGAAAAATGCCAAATGGCATTATGGACGGGTTTTTCAGGGTTAACCAAAAGTTAAACCGGGACGCAGCCGCCCGGCCGCCCACCCGCATGGACATCGCTATTCTAAAGGACGGAATTTTTCCTTGAAAAACCCGTCCAGAAATGCCAAATGGCATTATGGATGGGTTTTTCAGGGTTAACCAAAAGGTAAATCGGGACGCGGACGCCTGGCTGCCCGCCCACACGGACATCGCTATTCTAAAGGCTGGAATTTTTCCTTGAAAAACCCGTCCAACAAACTAACTAGCAACTATCAGGGGAGGAAGATAATAATTGTTCATATGTGTTTATGGAAAAGAAAAGAAAAATAAAGAAAAAAAAAAAAGAATGAAAAAAGAAAGAAAAGAACAAAAAAAAAATGTCTCCACCGGGGTTTGAACTCACGCTCCTCACCTCCACTTATGCATCAGTCCTGATATTAAAACAATCTGATACAGAATAGATGAAAAATATCACTTTGAAAAAAAGGTTAACCAAAAGGTAAACCTGGGACGACGCCCGCCCACCCGCAGGACGCCCGCCCGCCTGCCCAGACATCGCTTTTTTAAAGGACGGATTTTTTTTAAAAACCCGTCCCTCTAGTGGCCACTGATTTTAGCAATTTTGAAAAAGGGTCACCTAATGAACATTTCTGTAAAATAATTTTTAAATCGGGCCATTATCCCAGGAGGAGATGTCGTTTAAAGAAATTGTTGACGGACGACGGACATCGACTCACCTTGAGCACTTCGTGCTCAGGTGAGCTAAAAAAAAGAACGAAAAAAAAAAAAAAAGAAAATTCCATGCCTGTGCATGCATGTATGTATTATTACTAGCAACTATCAGGGGAGGAAGATAATAATTGTTCATATGTGTTTATGGAGAAGAAAAGAAAAATAAAGAAA
Organism: Lucinisca nassula; assembly: GCA_963580285.1. Classification (NCBI taxonomy): domain Eukaryota; kingdom Metazoa; phylum Mollusca; class Bivalvia; order Lucinida; family Lucinidae; genus Lucinisca; species Lucinisca nassula. Next base: position 51,150,419 of record OY757014.1, on the reverse strand, counting down.
AAAAAGAATGAAAAAAGAAAGAAAAAAAAAAGAACAAAAAAAAAAATGTCTCAACCGAGGTTTGAACTCCCGCCCCTCAGATTCATAGTCAACAATAGGATTCGTAGTCCAGCACTCTATCCACTACACTGGCATTTGAAAAAAGGTTAACCAAAAGGTAAACCTGAAAAACACAAGTTTGAAAAATGACAATTTCCGCCAAAATTTTAGTCTTTTGCGCCATATATGGATAATACATGAAAGCGGTACCTCCACTTATGCATCAGTCCTGATATTAAAACAATCTGCTACAGAATAGATGAAAAATATCACTTTGAAAAAAAGGTTAACCAAAAGGTAAACCTGGGACGACGCCCGCCCGCCCACCCGCCCGCCCGCCCGCCCATCGCTATTTTAAAGGACGGATTTTTTTAAAAAAAAAAACGTCCAATAACATAATTGCAATGTGTATAGGAAATAAATTTCTGCCAGTTTGTTATCATTTTTTATCTTCATTTGCATTTTTTAATTTTGGTGGTTTTTTCTTTGACCGTCAATAGCTACATATAAAATGACCGCTAAATATAAGTGTTTAACAGTCAATCCCACAGTCATAAAATTTTATCAACAATCAATGTGAAAATGATTTAATTGCTCCTAAGAAGATTAGCTTCATCTAACGGTAGATGTATGCATAATAAAAATGGACTATTCTACTGTCTGGTGAATGGTATGCTTTGGCATCAAATGACACGAAGAGATGAATGCTTTAATTTGTGTAAACACATCTGTATGCTGTTGTTGGTGAATGACATGGAGCTTCTGGGGATAGGTCGGGAATTGTTTGGGGTGCCATTCCCTGTCCACAACCATTAGCTATTGAGAAAATATTTTTTACCAGTTCCAAACAAAATTTTATGAAAGAAATATGCCCCATTAAAATCAAACAATGACATTAAACACATGTGGGGTTGCTGGGGTTGGATGACATCATATACTGATCGCGTGCAGAAAAATGGTTTGTGGACAGTGGATTTTTAGGTAGTATGGGTGGCAGAAAACATTCATGTTCACCTTAAACATGCTTGTAGGGTTGTGGGAAAGTTTGGGCTCATTTTTGATGGAGGGGTCCTTGTCTTGTGGCTGGATCATTAAATTGTAAACTAAACTGCATTCTTTAATATCGTATCTTGCTAAGCTGACAATTTTGATCTTTTGAGTATATGGACTGCAGCTCATGTTCATCAAGCGAAGACACTAACGAGACTGCATGAATACATCCTTACTAGGTACACTTGCCAGAATGATTATTTTTCGCTAGGCATAATCATGTTTATACATACAGAGAAATTAATTGCAGTCAGTCCCAATTTTTAAGAAGTAATTGCTTGTTTGTTTGATTTGAAGTTTAAAGTCCCCGTCAACAATGTAGAGGTCATTTTGGAGACGTTGCTTCCAATTTTGTGGGACTTTTACCCGACAATGAGATTAAATGACATCTCTGTCCTGTCGCCGAATGAAACCAGAAGGGTTTATATGCATGGACGGTCCGACTCGCACCGCTTTGCCCTGGCAGGCTTATATCCTCTGAGCGGTTTACGGTCGGTTTCAGCTCTGCGTCGAATCATCATGCAGCCCATCTATTTCTTCAAGCCCCGATGAGCGGGGCCGATTTAAAGAAATAAATGGGGTTTGCAAGGTATGCATTATTTTGTTTCATTTCAACATCAGGTTAACAAATACATATACTGAAACAAATACATATAATGAACACCCCTCTAAGCCCTACTTTATATAGAGAAATGCGGGATTTACGGGGGTATACATTAGGTTCTTTATTTTTGCTCAAAAATAGATTGTGGGTACTCATTACAACAATGAGGCAGTTCTAACGTGCTCCCACAACCTATGTTTGGGGTATAAAAACAAAAAACAAAACAAAACAAATAAAAAAAAACACACACAAAAAAAAACAAGAGGTCCATGATGGACTCAACTCGCTCACCTGAGTTATGATGTACTAACATTGTTGCTTACAGGTTTTTATATTTAGCTCTGACAGCCAATTTGTACAGAGGAGCAGAACCACTTAAGCACTTTTGGTAGAGGGGTCACTCAAGGAACTTTTCTGTCGAAGTTATTTTAAAACTGAGAAATTGGAGAAGATGTTCTTTGTTTGTTTGTTTGATTGATTGATTTGAGGTTTAACGTCCCCGTCAACGCTGTATTTTGGAGACGTTGCTTCCAATTTCGAGGGACTTTTACCCGACATCGAGACATCTCAGTCCCTGTTGCCCAATGAAGCCAATAGGGTTTATAAGCATTGGACGGTCCGACTCGTAACCACGATATTTTTGGCACATTCTTTACTGTCATTATAAGGTCCGGATTCTTTACGTTAAAAAGCCAGCAAAACATTTTATAAGAACATGCCAATTGGGACACCTAAGTAACGACGATGGTCATCGTGACCTCGGTATGTTTGAAGGTGGGCTTTCATACCACCAAGTTGCAGAGTGTATGTGTTGTTGGCACACTACGACTGCTCGATTGGTTTGAAAGGCCAACGCTAAGGGGTGTGTGACAATAGACAACGCCCTGGACGTGAACGTGTTACTACACGTCAGCACGACCGGTACATACGAGGACTGTTCAAATATGAATGCAAGTAGAACGTTTTCTCATGCACTAATGCGAAAATCTCCTGGAAATAAATATCACAGCGTAGAAAAACATTTTACCTATACATTGATACCAAACCTGTTAAAATCCGTCCACTTTAGCCATGTATATCGTTCGATAAACACTGTCTACTCTTGTACACTAATACAAAACATGGTTGGAAGAAGGTCAGAGTACACCGTTGAAATACGGTCCTATATTAAGAATCGTTGTATTCTTGGTATACGGTGCAAAGACATTTTTGATGAAATATGTTCGGTTTATGGGCATAATGAAATGTCTTTTCCGACAGTTTTCATTGGTGTAAGCAATTCAGCTGTGGGCTAGGCTCAACAGAAGATGCACCACATGATCGTCGGCCGAAAGAGCAACATCTGCCAAGATGGTTGCTAGAGTGAAAGAAATAGTTGCTACCGATGCACGAAACACCACTAGGCAAATAGCTAGTATGGTTGGCATCTCATTAGGAGCAGCTCATAAAATTCTGAAACGGGATTTGAAAATGAGAAAGATCTGTGCTAGATGGATTCCCCATCTGTTAACAGATGAGCAGAAAAGGACATGCATTCAGTGCGCAAGAAGTTGCTTAAAAAGTTTCCAAATTACAATGCACGGTCTTTCGCTAATGTCGTCACAGGTGACGAGACATGGGTTCACTTTTTTGAGCCAAAACGAAAGATTCAGAACAAAATATGGGCAACAAAGTATTGCAAAAGACCATGCATTGCAAAGCGGACCATGAGTGTCAAGAAGGCAATGTATGCCATATTCTTTTCAAATCAGGGCCCTGCTATTCAGGTTGCTGTGCCTAAAGGCAAATCTGTGAATGCGAAGTTTTACAAGAATAAAGTTCTTCGAAAATTGAAGAAATATTTCAAAGAACGAAGACCCGCAACTGGTTTGGCCAATGTCAGATTGCTACATGACAATGCGTCATCGCACAAGGCATTCATTGTGCAAGACTATCTGAAGCAGAAAAAGGTTTTTGAACTCCCTCACCCCCCATATTCCCCTGACCTTGCCCCGTTTGACTTTTTTTTTTGTTCCCGCGGCTGAAAAAATACCTTTCTGGTCAAAAATTTGTACAGCGCAAACACCTCGGTTCTGCAATATTCCAGTGCCTTCATAGTATACCTCAAAAAGACTACCAAAATGCATTCAATGATTGGATTAGAAGACTGAAAGTTTGTATATCTGTTTAAGGGGAATACTTTGAGGGGACAAAATAAATTTTTCATCGAAATCTATCACGGAATCATTTTTATGTGCTTAGTTGCATTCATATTTGAACAGTCCTCGTATTATAAAGAGTATTACATACCAAATAACCATAGTACTGAGCATCATAACCTCCTGCCAAGTGACCAAACGAAGCTGGCATATTGGTTCCTTTTGTGGATGGGAATCCAAGAAGTTTCTCCGACAAATCAGAAAATATCTTAGCAGTATTGGCCTGAAAAAAATATTGAACTAAGATGTCAAGCTAGAAACTGTCATGCAGTACCTACCAAATAACCATAATACTGTGCATCATATCCCCTGCCCATGTGACCAAATGAAGCCGCTTTATTGGTTCCTTCAGGTAGTGGGAATCCCAGATATTTTTCAGACAAATCGGAAAATATCTTTGCTGTATTGGCCTGAAAAGATACCAGCGGCACTGCAAAAGATACTTTGAACTCGGAATGGATACACTTGCAGGCACTTGTTCAAAAGTAATGATGCTGTTAGGCAACCTATTGTTAAAACTTAGACCAATCTATAGGGTAAATACATTAGTATATTTTGCTGAAAAAAAAAGTAAGCAGCTTTTGAATTTGCTAAGGCTAATCACATTTTCTTCAGCAAAAATACCATTATTAGATACTGTTCTTGCTAGAACAGTTAATATTTTGAGCACTTACTAGCTCATAAAGTAAGATTGCTTTAAAGTATTGGGCGCTGTTATTATTTTTATCAGTTACCCCCTTTATAAATTGCATTGTAGCACATTGACCTGATAAAGATATGCTATCTCAAGTGAGCTTTATCAGGTCAACGTGACATTGCTTTTTTATGAATGAATGAGACTAATGGAAAAATTGACAAAAATGTTAATATCACTGTAAAAAATGGAAAAAAATTGCTTATTAACAGCAAAAAATATAGTCAGCTGATACTAAATATATCAACCCCTAGAATGTTGTGATGGACTGAGGACTGTCGATAACAGATTGTAAATTGCTAATTTGAGGGTGTACAAGGGGATAAACTGATAAATAGAATACCAGATTTGTGTCTTTTTATATCAAGTTTATCAGGCTCGGCTTTGAGAATGCATGTAGAATCGCTCGGCAAGCCTCGCAATTCTACAAGCCTCGCTATTCTGCAAGCGTCTTGAAGCCTTGCCTGATAAACCTGATATCAAAAGACACAAACCTGGTATTCACTATTTATCACTTCCTTTGCAAAAAAGACATAATTCCCATAAAACTTCTCTAGAAAAGGCATCCCTTAACGGAAAGAATTTCTTCTTCCCTTGGCAAATAATGATGATAATCAAGAAGTCTTAATAATGTGGTATTTCTTGGATGAAGGGGTCTCAGGATTGATCCCAGGCTTCTCCAGACTTTCAGATGTGTCTTTAAACCAAGGTCCCGTCTACGTATGACCTTTGCTATTGCTGAGATGTAAAACTCAAACACTCACTAATTTCTTGGAAGAGCCACATGCTTCAATTTCCATGTTACATGCATCAAAATGCCCGCCTCAGTAGCTCAGTTGAATACACATCTAACTGGTGATCAGGTTACAGGTTTGATACCCATACTTTCATGGAGATTGATCATGAAATCTTTCTATGGTCATTCTCTCCCTTCCCCTGTCAGTTCCTGGCAAAAGAATGTGTAAAGTAACGGTTACCCTCTGATGTAAAAGCCTGCCAAGGAATGGTGTGGATACTCAGACAAGAGGGCCATGATGGCCCTGAATCGCTCACCTGATCCACACTGTAGCAATGAAATGGTAGGTAATACAGTAAGGTGCCTTGTCAGAAGGAAAATACATGCCAAATATGAAGGCTCTATCTCAAATGGTTAAAAAGTTATGATAAAGTAGGTCAAAGGTCAAGGTCACAGATCAAACTTTTTGTATGGATATGAAGCCATTGTCACAAGGAATATACATGCCATATATGAAGGCTCTATCTCAAAGGTTCCAAAGTTATGATTAAGTACATGTAGGTCACAGATCAAGGTCAAGGTCACAGGTCAATCTTTTGCATGAGTGGCAAGACCTTTTCACAAGGAACATACATGCCAAATATGAAGGCTCTACCTTAAATGGTTCAAAAGTTATGACAAAAACGATCAAAGGTCACGGTCACAGGTCAAAAATTTTGCATGGTTGGGAAGCCCTTGTCACAAGGACTCTACATGCCAAATATGAAGGCTCTATCTTAAATGGTTCAAAAGTTACAAGAAAGAAGGTCAAAAGTCAAGGTCACAGGTCAAAATTTTTGTGTGGGTGCAAGTCGTTGCCACAAGGAACATACATGCCAAATATGAAGGCTCTACCTCAAATGGTTCAAAAGTTAGAATAAAATAGGTCACATGTCACGGTAAGGGCACAAGTCATTTTCGTATGACACAAGGAAACCACATGCCAAATATGAAGGCTCTATCTCAAATAGTTCAAAAATTATGTCAAAGAAGGTCAAGGTCATAAAACATTTTTTTTTGTTTGGGTGGGAAGACCTTTTCACAAGGAACATACATGCCAAATATGAAGGCACTATCTCAAATGGTTCAAAAGTTATGATAAAATAGGTCAAATGTCAAGGTAAAGGTCACATTTTATGTATGAATAGGAAACCCTTGTCACAAGAAACCTACATGCTAAATAAGAAGGCTGAATCTCAAATACTTAAAAAGTTATGACAAAGTAGGTCAAAGGTCAAGTTGATGGGTCAAAATTTTTGAATGGTTGGGAAAACCTTGTCACAAGGAACATACATGCCAAATATGAAGGCTCCATCTTGTATGGTTCAAATGTTATGATAAAGTAGGTCACAGGTCAAGGTCACAGGTCAAATATTTTTATATGTGTGGGAAGCCATTGTCACAAGGCACCTACATGCCAAATATGAAGGCTCTATCTCAAACGGTTCAAAAGTTATGACAAATTAACCTATTGATCTACTTTTTGATTTGACATGACCCATATTCGAACTTAACTGAGATATTGTAAAGATGATCATTCTGAGCAAGTTTGATGATGATCTGACCAAAACTGGGGCCTCTGGTGTGTTCACAAGGTTTTTCTAGGATCTGACCTACTGACCTACTTATTGACCCATATTCTAAATTAACCGAGATATTGTCAAATGATCATTCTGAGCAAGTTTGATCCCAAAAAAGCTGTGGCCTCTAGAGTGTTCACAACATTTTTCTATGATTTGACCTACATTTTAACCCAATATGACCCATATTCAAACTTGACAGAGATATTGTCAAGATGATCATTCTGAGCAAGTTTGATGATGATCGGACCAAAACTGTGGTCTATAGTGTATTTACAAGGTTTTCTGTGATTTGACCTACTGACCTACTTTCTGACCTGATATGACCCATATTGGAACCTGACCTAGATATTGTCAAGATGATCATTCTGAGCAAGTTTGATGATAATTAGACTAAAATTGCAGTCTCTAGCGTATAAACAAGGTTTTTCTATGATTTGACCTACTTTCTGACCCCACATGACCCATATTCGAACTTGACCTAGATATTGTAGAGATGATCATTCTGAGAAAGTTTGATGATGATTCGACCAAAACTGTGGCCTCTAGAGTGTTGACAAGGTTTTTCTATGATTTGACCTACTGACCTACTTTTTTATCTGAAATGACACATATCTGAACTTGACTGAGATATTGTCAGGATGATCATTCTGAGCAAATTTGAGGATAATTGGACCAAAACTGGGGCCTCTAGAGTGTTAACAAGGTTTTTCAATGGTTTGACTTACTAACCTACTTTTTGACCTGACATGACCCATATTCGAACTTAATCGAGATATTGTCAGGATGATCATTCTGAGCAAGTTTGAGGATGATTGGACCAAAACTGGGGCCCCTAGAGTGTTAACAATGTTTTACTATGATTTGACCTACTGACCTACTTTTTGACCGGACATGACCCATATTCAAACTTGTCAGAGATATTTTCAGGATGAACATTCTGGGCAAGTTTGGGGATGATTTGACCAAATCTATGGCCTCTAGAGTGTTAACAAGGTTTTTATATGATTTGCCCTACTGACCTACTTTTTGACCCCACATGACCCATATTTGAACTTGACCGAGATATTGTCAGAGATGATCATTCTGAGAAAGTTTGATGATGATTCGACCAAAACTGTGGCCTCTAGAGTGTTAACAATGTTTTACTATGATTTGACCTACTGACCTACTTTTTGACCGGACATGACCCATATTCAAACTTGTCAGAGATATTTTCAGGATGAACATTCTGGGCAAGTTTGGGGATGATTTGACCAAATCTATGGCCTCTAGAGTGTTAACAAGGTTTTTATATGATTTGCCCTACTGACCTACTTTTTGACCCCACATGACCCATATTTGAACTTGACCGAGATATTGTCAGGATGATCATTATGAGCAAGTTTGAAGATGATTGGACCTAAAGTGTGGCCTCTAGAGTGTTAACAAGGTTTTTCTATGGTTTTACCTACTCTACTTTTGGACACGACATGACCCATATTCGAACTTGACCGAGATACTGTCCGGATGACCATCCTCAGCATGTTTAAGGATGATTGGACCAAAACTGTGGCCTCTAGAGTGTTAACAAGGTTTTCCTTTGATTTGACCTGGTGACCTATTTTGTGACCCAACATGACCCATATTCGAACTTGATTGAGATATTGTCAGGATGATCATTCTGACCAAGTTTGATGATGATTGGATCAAAACTGTGGCCTCTAGAGTGTTAACAAGTAAAGTTTATGCACTCACAATGCACACCGCATGAGGAACGATGACGCCTGACATCTCACAGTCACAAAAGCTCACCATGACCTTCGGTAAGGTGAGCTCAAAAACTGACTGGTCCGATATGATTGAAACAGTGTTACTGGTCCATCAAATGCCAAAACAAACATGCATCAAAATATGGGCCTCAAAATACATTACTCAATAACCAGCATTGCAGATAAACAGCTAGGAAAATTTAGACACACCACAACCTCTTTATAACACTACTTATGGGGTCCAAAGCAGAAACCATGTTAGTCAAACAACTGTGTTAAATCCAAACAAAAATGTATAGACTATACATAATCCATACAGTTTTGGAATTTTTTCCATATAATCAATACATTTTTGGAATCTGTCTTGAAACCGTGTCATATCCAAAACCATGTTGTAATGAACAGTGTTATAACAAGGTTGTGGTGTATATATTTCTTATTCCAGCCACATCAAACAAATGTGTGCACACAGTAAACACTGCCTGCATGCCAACCCAGTCAAACTATAACCTTTCACAGCTGCAAGAAGAAGCCCGGAGTCAATATAGGGATCAGTCATGGTTTTTCACGCATTAACATTTGCCGGATCCTGAGGAAACTGTTTGAACACGAGGCCGCAAGGCCGAATATTCAAATATCTTTTAAGGGATTCGGCAAATGTTAACCCTTATCTTGCTGAATATTCATTTAAACCACACCCATTTCTGTCTTTGATCCAATCAAATTACTTGATGTAATTTATTGCTACAAATTCCTAAACTGAATGCCAAACAGTGTAGATCCTGATCAGATGGCTTCTTCAGAAGCCATCTGATCTGGATCTACACTGTTTGCAAAGATAGGGGTTGTTGTGAACAGCAAGATAAGGGTTAATGTAATGAAATAACCATAGATGATCGTTTTTCTTGCACAACTTACGATTCTGACAGCAAATTTTGATGAAAACACCCAAAGGTTCCAAATAAACTCTTCAACTGCGACAGGCAAACCAACATGGCAGCTAATTCAGAATGTTGTTTACAATGACGTTGTTATGCAGTAACCCTCTGACGTCATCAAAGAACTCTAAAATGCTACATTCAGGGCAATAACGTTACGTCGCTCAATGTAACGTAAACAAAGTAAGGCCCATTTTGTCATATCAAAAGCTCAAAATCCACGTTCAAACAGCATGTGAATTTCATGATTTGAACATGGGCTTTGTTGTTTGAGCCCAGCTTTCTGTCCATTGACAATGGCTTCAAACAGCCATGCACATAGGTATTTATGCAAGAATGTGCATTCACAGAGTACAGAGCAAAGATTCTGATAAGACTGTGCAGGTATGCAGGATGATCTGAGTCTTAGCTGTGCCCATACGGCCACAGACACATTTTTGCCTGATGCAACTCATATTATCATTTAGTGTGGACAAGTTCGAATTTTCGTCAAAACAATCGCAATGAGTACGAGAACCCATTGTATGCAGGAAACCCCTAAAAGGGTACCTTGGCAAACAGTGCAGGCCCAGATCAGATATTCTGCAGCGTCTGATCAGGGCTTACACTATTTGCTAACAGAATTTTCTGTCAAAAATATAATAAAAATGAAAAAAACAAAAAACAAGAGGCCCATGGGCCACTACGCTCACCAGAGGTATACAAGGAATTTGACCTTGACATAAAACAGGTCAAGGTCAACCAAAGGTCATGATTTGAACAAACTTAGTAGGGCCCAAGTCCCCAATGCTGCATACCAAGTTTCAAGGTCATCGGCTACTGGGTTCCTGAGAAGAAGATTTTTAATGGTTTTTACCATATATGGGCATGGCGGCCATTTTGGTTATGTGACCCAGTCTTTACGAACAAACATTCGATCCCCCTTCCCATTGAGGCTCCACATGTAATTTGGTTTCAAACAACCCAGCAGTTTAAGTTGAGAAGAAGATAACAATACTGAATCTGAGCCTTCCAGGACAAAGGTCAGTAAATGACCTTGACCTTTGGAATTGATAAACTTCTATTCAACTGATTGCAAATATCATTTCTGATGCCACAGGCTACCATGCAATCAGAAAAATCCACTGTTTTGCCCTTTTTCCATATAAATGCCAAACTGACCAAATTTGACCTTGATGTAAAACAAGTCAAGGTCAATCGAAGGTCATCATTTGAACAAACTTGGTAGAGCCAGAGAGCCAGAGATGCCGCATACCAGGTTTTAAGGTAATCTGCAATTTGGTTCCTGAGAAGAAGATTTTTAAAGGTTTTTACCATATATGGGCATGGCTGCCATTTCGGTCATGTAACCCAGTCCTTACGAACAAACTTTCGTTCCTCCTTTCGTTCCCCCACATGTAATTTGATTTCAAAATACCCAGCAGTTGAGAAGAAGATAAAATTACTGAATCTGAGCCTTCCAGGACAAAGGTGAGTAATTGACCTTGACCTTTGGAATTGATAAACTTCCATTCAGCTGATTACAAATATCATTTCTGATGCCACAGGTTACTATGCAGCCAGAAAAATACACTGTTTTGCCAGTTTTCCATATGAATGTCTATGTGACCAAATTTGACCTTGACATAAAACAGGCCAAAGTCAACCAAAGGTCATCATTTGAACAAACTTGGTAGGGCCCGAGTCCCCGATGCTGCATACCAAGTTTCAAGCTCTGCCGCCGTTTGGTTCCTGAGAAGAAGATTTTTTAAGGTTTTTAACATATATGGACATGGCGGCCATCTTGGTCATGTGACCAAGAACCCATGAACAAACTTTCTTTCCACCAACCCATAGAGAACCCACATGTAATTTGGTTTCAATTGGCCCAGCAGTTTCTGAGGAGAAGTCGTTTGAAAATGTTGACGCAGACGCGGACGACAGACGGCGGATCACTGCCTATACTATAAGCTCCCCCGGAGCCTTCGGCTCTGGTGAGCTAAAAATATAGGCCTGACACCCCTTACATTACAAATGGATTTGTCCAACATATAGCAATGGAAAAGTGCACTAGTATACAATGGGTTAAATAGGAAAAAAAAACTTTGAAAATGTCATCTGCTAGTCACGATTAGCACCGAAGGGTTAACATCCGGGGCAACCTTACTCACCTCTGGTAGAGTATGTATGGTCTGGTCAAACGTTCCCAGCAATATCTGTCTCATGTTGAACACTCCGGCATTGGCTTTCCTGCTCTGTATCAGTTTATCTAGAATATCATCGGGTATTGCACTCCCGTCTTTGTAGTGAGCAGACATACGGTTCACTGGTACCTTCTCCCAACACCAGTTCTCCAACATCTGGGATGGGGCTTCCACAAAGTCTCTCTCTACTTGTGTACCACTGATAATTAATCAAATTTGAGAGTTACAGCAGCATGCATCAAAGAGCATGCTGAGTGACGTCAATAAAAGGCGCCATTTTATGGCATCATTCCTAGATTCCTCAGACAGTAAAATGTAATTTTCTTGCATGAAAAACATTAAACAAGAATATAAATGTGTGTGATACAGTGAATAATGTTGGCGGGATTTCTTATTACAATGGTGGAAGGTTGGGAGAATTTGAAGGCAACAACAAAAAATTTGTTGATTTTTAGTGTGTTAGAATCAAAATAGATCAGCTCTTGTGTGTGTTTGTTGAGTAACAAGTCATAGTTTGTTGGTCAGTTGTAAGTAAACAAATCACTTGCTCTATGTACCACTGACCTCCAAACTGTGATTTATTACCAACAAATCACAGCTAAAGCTGATCTACAGTAGAACTTCAATGGCTTAAACACCGATGGCTCGTTTACCATGGATGTGTCAAACCCATTCTTGAGCCCCTAGCGAAATCCTGTACATAAGAAATAGTGGGGGATAATTAAGGAGAATTTAGTCTTTATTTTGCAAATGTATGCTGTGTCACTAAGGCGATTCTATTGAGTACACACAGCATACATTTTCATTAGAGAACACCGAAAAGATGTCTAAAGTATCTCGTTATGCCTCCTGACACTAACCTCAGTGGCTCAAACTACCCCTGTCTTGAACAGATTTTCGAGGTCCCAAAGGTGTTCGAGCCATGGAAGTTCGACCGATATATTTCTTAACTCACCTGAAGAAGGCTAACTGTGACTGAGCACAGATCTGATGCATCACATGACCAAACTCATGAAAATATGTATCCACCTGGAAATTAAAATTCAATGATAATTGAGCCCCGCCAAGCGAATTTGTGTCTTTGAGCATTCCGTCAAGACAAATTTTAACTGCGCATGCCCAGCCATTCAGAGGGGCCAGGGATATGGCTTTCTGTCCGAGGGTTCCTCTTGATTCACTGCTTCTATGAGAGACCAGCGAAGGTTCTGGCAAGACTGCGTGGATGCGCAGCCTCGCCTGAACCTTCGCTGCTCGCATAGGCGATAAGTACCAAAATCGCTTGACGGGCCCAATTAATGTGTCTAAACCTAGAAAAATACAAATGTACATAGAAATTTGATTTGGAGTTGTCTATATCAGGTTGACAGCCCAGTCAACACTATCAAGGTCATGCCAAGCCAAAAAGTTCACCTACCCACTCCTGGGCGGCAGTACAGTGCACATTCTTTCACCAGAACCCAGTGGGGATCAAACCCACAACCTCCTGATTACCAATAGGATGTAATACAAATGAGCAAGGAAACATGTTTAAACATTTGGCCAATTAATGCTTCTCTTGCTGAATATTCATTTAAGCCACACCCATTTCTGTCTATCAACCAATCAAATTACTTCAAGTAATTTATTGCTACAAATTCATAAATTGAATGCCAGTGTAGATCCAGATCAGATGGCTTCTTCAGAAGCCATCTGATCTGGATCTACACTGTTTGCAAAGATAGGGGTTGTCGTGAACAGCAAGATAAGACTTCTTCAGAAGCCATCTGATCTGGATCTACACTGTTTGCAAAGATAGGGGTTGTCGTGAACAGCAAGATAAGACTTCTTCAGAAGCCATCTGATCTGGATCTACACTGTTTGCAAAGATAGGGGTTGTCGTGAACAGCAAGATAAGGGTTAAGAAATAATTTTCCTTATAGTATTTTAGCCTGATTAACTCTTGTAGTTAAAGTACATTCCTCAAAATGTTAATTTACAACTTCAAAGCTGGAGTTCTGATTGGTTTGGAGTTCAATGGCCAAGTCAACAATATTTAGTCATGTCAAGCCAGTCAGTAGACCCAGCAACGCTTTTCCTGGGCAAGCTTATGCATTAGTGTTTAACCAGAACAGTGCTAAGTCTTTTGCCCAACTAGAATAAGTTGAAGGGAGAGAATGGCTGTAGAAAAAAATTCATGATCAACCTCTGCAATCCAATGTTGCCCACCTGGCAGGTAATGAACTTGCAACCACCTGATTACAGTCCAAAGCTGGAGTGAATTAATATAAGAACATAACTTAATCATGCTAAAAAAAAACATTAATTGTTTCATACCAAATTCGCTACAGAAAAGAATATGAGTTAGAGCATGACCACTACAAAACCTACCATATCAATGACCAACGAAGACTCAGATAAGCCTGAGCAGCTGCCATCTGATCAGAGTCTTCACTGATCCCAAGGACCTTTTATAGCCTACCCAGCAGGCACACGTCACTAGGGCATGACGTTGTACCGACGTTGATTTGACATTGCATAAACGTTGTGCCGTTGTACCGACGTTGATGTGACGTCACAATTGCGTCACATGCCTGCTGGGTATGGCCTATTGGAAGAGAGAACATGGAAAACCCTTGCCATACTGGGTAAATGCTCATGCTGATCTGCATCCTTGCAGGTCTAACAGGTCTGAATGAAGGTTTTGTCATATGTTTGTTCATATGTCTCTGTAGTGAAGTTTTCTGAAGACACAAACATTGACAGAAGTAAATGTTATATTGGACGTCATTAAACACAAGCTACTGCACACACTATATGACACTGCTTTTTAACATTAGCCCATAAAATGCCAATCACGGCAATTGTCGTCTGCTTTGCCATCTGCCGGTTACCTTAAAAGTAATTTTTTTTTTGCAAACAGTGTGGACCCAGATGAGTCTGCTCCTCTAGGAGCAGCTTGATCTTGGCCAACATTGTTTGCCTGTGTGAAAAAAATATTTTTAAGAAGTTTGCAAAAAAAAAAAAAAAAAAAAATTCAGCAGATGACATAATCAGATGACATTTTCAAATGTAGTTTCTCAAGGCGTCTTACAGGGTTAACCTCTCTTCAGCAGCCACAATCTGAATAATTCCCCAAAGCATCTGACTGTATATTTAACCTCTGCATAGCAGCCACCTCTCTCCTCTGTTCAGAATATATTTAAATTCTCTCTATTGACCGTTTTTGTAACAAATGGAATCTTCCTCCTTATATTTGGCAGGAGTCCATTTGGAAATTTAGGGTTGACAGGTTGTGTTATTTTTAAAATTTATCCAGAAAATAGCTGAACTTATTGCAAATAGTGTAGGCCATGATCAGGCACCGGGTTCTGCAGCATCTGGTCTTGGCCCGCACTGTTTGCCAGGGTACCTGTTTTGGGTTTTCCTGTACAAAAAGGGTTAAACAGCTAGAGTTAACTCAACAGCTAAAATTGAAGTAAATATAGGAATAATTTCCGCTGTAGGTCACTCACTGTGTTACCAAAATGTGTCAACCGAAATGAAATAAATTCAACCTTACCGCTGTTGGCGGTTTGTTATTGTTTTTCTGACATTCTATTGTATTGGTTCTACATGCATTATAGGATATTTTCCAATGATGTGGTACCATCATTTTAAATAAAGTATTATACTATCAGATCAAAGTAATAACAAGAGGACCATGATGGCCCTGAAACACTCACCTGAATCCAAGATGTTTCAAAGCTTATGGAAATGAAGGATTCACTGCTTTAAGGAGATGTGGACCAAAGACTTTTATCTTTGGAAATTATTTTTCATTGTAGTGGAATTTAAAGGTATTTCTATTTTTAGCTCTGGTGTCCGTTTTGTTTAACAGAGCAGAACAGTTTAGGCTATTTTGAAAGAGGGTCACTCAAGGAACATTCCTGTGATATTATTTTCAAATCGGGCCAATTGCCTAGGAGGAGATGTCATTTAAAGCTTTTTCTATTTTTAGCTCTGGCAGCCATTTTATTTAACGAAGCTGAACGATTTAAACAATTTTGAAAGAGGGTCACTCAAGGAACATTCCTGTGAAATTATTTTCAAATAGGGCAATTTGCCTAGGAGATGTCATTTAAAGGTTTTTTTATGTTTTTGCTCTGGCTGCCATTTTATTTAACGGAGCAGAACAATTTAGGCAATTTTGAAAGAGGGTCTCTCAAGGAACATTCCTGTGAAATTATTTTCAAATCGGGCCATTTGCCTAGGAGGAGATGTCATTTGAAGGTTTTTCTATTTTTAGCTCAGGTGGCCATTTTGTTTAACGGAGCAGAACGATTTAGGCAGTTAAATTCTTTTCAAATCGGGCCATTTGCCTAGGAGGAGATGTCATTATAAGGTTTTTCTATTTTTAGCTCTGGCGGCCATTTTGTTTAACAGAGCAGAACGATTAAGGCAATTTTGAAAGAGGGTCACTCAAGGAACATTCCTGTGACATTAATTTCAAATCGGACCATTTGCCTAGGAGGAGATGTCATTTAAAGGTTTATCTATTTTTAGCTCTGGTGGCCATTTTGTTTAACGGAGCGGAACGATTTACGCAATTTGGAAAGAGGGTCACTCAAAGAACATTCCTGTGAAATTATTTTCAAATCGGGCCATTTGCCTAGGAGGAGATATCATTTAAAGGTTTTTCTATTTTTAGCAATGGCGGCCATTTTGTTTAATGGAGCAGAACGATTTAGGCAGTTTTGAAAGTGGGTCACTCAAGGAACATTCCTGTGAAATTATTTTCAAATCGGGCCATTTGCCTAGGAGGAGATGTCATTTAAAGGTTTTTCTATTTTTAGCAATGGCAGCCATTTTGTTTAATGGAGCAGAACGATTTAGGCAGTTTTGAAAGTGGGTCACTCTAGGAACATTCCTGTGAAATTCTTTTCAAATCGGGCCATTTGCCTAGGAGATGTCATTAAAAGGTTTTTCTATTTTTAGCTCTGGCGGCCATTTTGTTTAACAGAGCAGAACGATTTAGGCAATTTTGAAAGAAGGTCACTCAAGGAACATTCCTGTGACATTATTTTCAAATCGGACCATTTGCCTAGGAGGAGATGTCATTTAAAGGTTTATCTATTTTTAGCTCTGGCGGCAATTTTGTTTAAAGGAGCAGAAGGATTTAGGCAGTTTTGAAAGTGGGTCACTCTAGGAACATTCCTGTGAAATTCTTTTCAAATCAGGCCATTTGCCTAGGAGGAGATGTCATTAAAAGGTTTTTCTATTTTTAGCTCTGGCGGCCATTTTGTTTAATGGAGCAGAAGGATTTAGGCAATTTTGAAAGAGGGTCACTCAAGGAACATTCCTGTTAAATTATTTTCAAATCAGGCCATTTGCCTAGGAGGAGATGTCATTTAAAGGTTTATCTATTTTTAGCTCTGGTGGCCATTTTGTTTAACGGCGCGGAACGATTTAGGCAATTTTGAAAGAGTCACTTAAGGAACATTCCTGTGAAATAATTTTCAAATCGGGCAATTTGCCTAGGAGGAGATGTAATTTAAAGGTTTATCTCTTTTTAGCTCTAGCGGCCATTTTGTTTAACGGAGCAGAACGATTTAAGCAATTTTGAAAGAGGGTCATCCAAGGAACATTCCTGTGAAATTATATCAAAATCCATTCACTGGTTTAGGAGGAGATGTCGTTTGAAGAAAAATTTTACGCATCGACGCACGACGGACAAAAAGTGATCCCAAAAGATCACCTCGTCACTACGTTACAGGTGAGCTAAAAAGAAGAAAGCAGTCTGCAGGGCAGCTATATCTCTTGCTGCAGGGGTAAAGGAGACATGGAAGTGACATGAAATTCAAGGCTCAAACTTGTGTCTTCTTGACCGTTCATGGTTGAGTTATGGGTTCTGCACATTAACCCTTATCTTGATGAATATTCATTTAAGCCACACCCATTTCTGTCTATCAACAAATCAAATTACTTGATGTACTTTATTGCTACAAATTCATAAACTGAATACTGAACAGTGTAGATCCTGATCAGATGGCTTCTTCAGAAGCCATCTGATCAGGATCTACACTGTTTGAGCTGAATCTGATTGCACACGAGTACTGGTAAACAGCTTAGAGGATTTTTGCCTGCCCAGGCAAAGTGGTGCGAGTCAGACCGTCCATGCTTATAAACCCTATGGTTTCATTGGGAAACAGGGCTTGAGATGTCCCACAAAATTGGAAGCAATGTCTCCAAAATGACCTTTATAGTGTTGACGGGGACGTTAAACAACCAATCAAACAAATCAAACACTGTTTGCAAAGATAGGGGTCGTCGTGAACAGCAAGATAAGGGTTAATCACTAAGGCCAACATTTAACTAAAGTTTAATGAAGATCTTTCCGGGGGTAAAAGAGATATAGAGCAGACACAAAATTCGAGGCTAAAACTCAAATTGTAACACTGACCTTGAGTCAACATGGTTGAGTGACAAGTTCTGCACATTATCTCACTAAGGCCAACATTTGACCAAAGTTTGCTGAAAATCTTCCAGGGGTAAAGGAGATATGGAACAAACACAAAATTCAAGGCTCAAACATGTGACCTTCAATTGGAACATTGGCCTTGAGTCAGCATGTTATAGTTATTGGTTCTGCACATCAGCTCAGTGAGGTGAATATCTGACAAAAATTTAATGAAAATTTTTCCAGGGGCAAAAGCGATATAGAGGGGGCACGAAATTGAAGGCTCAAACTCGTGACCTTCAGCTGTGACCTTTACCGTGAGTCTGCATGTTTTAGTTATAGGTTCTGAACATCAGCTCACTGAGGCAAATATGTATTTGACTTAAGTTTAATGTAAAAAATGTGACGTTCAAATTCGTGACTTTCAACTGTGACCTTGACCTCGAGTCTGTATGGTTGAGTGACAAGTTCTGCACATCATCTCACTAAGGTCAACATTTAACCAAAGTTTAATGAAAATCCTTCTGGGGTAAAGGAGATATGGAACTGACATAAAGTTCAAGGCTCAAATTTGTGACCTTCAATTGTGACCTTGATTCAGCAGTTCTGCATTTCAGCTTACTGAGGCAAATATTTTACCAAAGTTTAATGAAAATCTATCAAAGGGTACATGAGATATACAGTGGACAAGAAAGTGTTGTGGACAGACAGACAGATGGATGGATCGATGGATGGAAGGAAGGATGGATGGATGGATGGATGGATGGGCAGACACACAGATGGACAGACAAAGGCCATTTCTATAATCCCCGCTCGACTTCTCGGTGGGAGATTAATAACTGCAAGTCTTGAAAATACAAACATATAACTTAGGAAATAAAACATAGTCATTGAAATGCATCTCAGAAACTAACCTATACAATCTATTTCGGGCAATTGTTTTTATTAGTATTATTACTATTATTATTATTATCATAACCTCACAAGCATATCTCATCATTTATCTACCATACACATATGCAAATTTTGCCTTTACACACCACAACCTCTTTATAACACTATTAATGGGGTCCAATGCAGAAACCGTGTTAGTTAAACAACTGTGATATAGCCAAACAAAAATGTATAGATTATATAGAAAAATGACCAGACTATACATTTTTGGTTTGTTTGTTTTGTTTGATTTGAGTTTAATGTCCCAGTCAACACTGCAGAGGTCATTTTGGAGACTTTGCTTCCAATTTTGTGGGACTTTTACCTGACAATGAGATGAAATGACATCTCAAGCCCTGTCGCCCAAAGAAACCAATAGGGTTTATAAGCATGGACGGTCCAACTCACACCATTTGCCTGGGCAAGCTTAGACCCTCTAAGCTGTAGCTCTGCGTGGAAGCATCAAGCAGCCCATCTATTTCTTCAAGCCCCACTGGGCGGGGGCTGTATACATTTTTGGGATCCATCTTGAAACCGTGTTATATCCATAATCGTGTTGTAATGAACAGTGTTATAATGAGGTTGTGGTGTATTTCTGTTTCAGGAGATCATACCTGCCAACTTTCACCCATTAGGCGTGAGTTTCACGATTTTTCCATGCATTTTGACCTCACGATCGTGTTTCCAAAATAAGGCAAAAATCACGATTTTTCCACCTCCTCACGCTTGGTATTTTTATCAGCCATATTGTTTGTGGATAATCATTTGGAATATCTTGGATTTGTTCACTATCTATTTTGGAGATGGAAAAACCCCGAGTATATTTTTAGCTGTATTGACTATTTTTAACCCAATGATAGATTACCCTGTAGCCAAAACAAATGCAAGTTGCCAACAGTTTTCTATCTGTATGAGCATGAACAGGGATGCCTTTTGCTGATCTTTTCATGTAAGTATGTTTGAACAATTATCTAATCTCTCCCAGATGTAATGAAAGTAAATATTTACCTATGAATGAGCAATGTCACGTATTTTCGTGACTACGAAAATCGTAGTTTTTATCTCTCAAACTAAGAATTATATTATTATTTGGTAATGAGTGTTCTAACACTTCAGAAACAATTGTTTTGCAAAATAAAGGCTGTTATAGTCAGACATTAAGCACTCCTTGCAATTGCATGAAAACTGTTTCTGAGTAAAAGAACCTAATTTCAGACAGATCATGTATTCAGACAATCTTTAGTTATTGCAAATACTGTTAATTATTGAAGCTTAAGTATTATACAAGTGATTTATTGGATAATACATAAAATGTAAACATGCAATTTTTCTGATTGTACTAGTGGACTGGAGTGTGTCTACTAGTTTGAAAAAAAATCTCCCCCATGGAAATTGTGGGGAAAATAATCACCGCGCTTTATTCCATCGAAAAATGCCGTGACACGCAGAATCTCCCCCATGAAAAATTTGAAAAGTTGGCAGGTATGGAAGATGATTTATATAAGCTTCTAGCTTTTTATTTATCAAATCCTGTACCATATACGATTATGCAATTATACTATTATGCGATGTATACATGTGAATTTATTCGAATAAATATTGTTTGACCCTTATCTTGCTGTTCACGACAACCCCTATCTTTGCAAACAGTGTAGATCCAGCTCAGATGGCCATCTGATCAGGATCTACACTGTTTGGCATTCAGTTTATGAATTTGTAGCAATAAATTACATCAAGTAATTTGATTGGTTGATAGACAGAAATGGGTGTGGCTTAAATGATTATTCAGCAAGATAAGGGTTAAACTAAAAACTACCTCCTCTGTTTATATCAGTAACTTACCTCATCATGCTGCAGCAGTGAAGGCTGATCAGCAGTTGGCTTTGTAAAGTTGGCAACCATAGCTGCAACGGACACCTGTCTCTTATCATCCTCACCCACCGCACAGCCGGGCTGTAAGAGATATAGTGGGGGCATGAAATTGAGGGCTCAAACTCGTGACCTTCAGTTGTGACCTTGACCGTGAGTCTGCATTTTTAGTTAAGGTTCTGAACATCAGCTCACTGAGGCAAATATGTATTTGACTTAAGTTTAATGAAAAAAATTCGAGGCTCAAACTCGTGACTTTTAACTGTGACCTTGACCTGGAGTCTGTATGGTTGAGTGTCCTGAACATTTCTAGATGCAGACAAATTATTTCAACCAGATGAGTCAAATTCTATCATGGGTCAGTTGCGCCCTCGACCAACGGGGCTTGGAGTATAAATTGGGCTGCATGGTGCTTCCACACAGAGTTGAAATCGACTCAACTTGAGTACTGGTTAACCGCTTAGGTCTAGCCTGCCCAGGAAAAGTGGAGTGAGTTGGACTGTTCTTTAAACCCTAGCAGTTTCTTTGGGTATAGGGCTTGAGATGTCATTTCATCTCAATGTCGGGTAAAAGTCCCACAAAATTGGAAGCAACGTCTCTTATGAGCCCATTTTATGAGCCCGTTAAGCTAAAGATGCTTTGAACAACTGGCCCCAGGACTTTTTAAGTATGTAAAAACCTAGTCATATTTTTGCTGGTTCACAGTCACAAAACTGTAAAAATAGATGTACAAACTAGAACAACTTACCCATTGGTGAAAGTTCTAAAGTTCAAAAATCCTATAATGGGAAGTTTGCATATCCTCTTTTTATGTTAACACTAACATGCGACTTTGATAATTCTTTCATATCTCCAAAACTGACATTTTTTTCTGATAAAAAATTATGATATTTTTCTTATTCTCAAAATATAGGTTGTCGGTGCTCGTTGGAACCACTTCAATGAGGCGGCTCTCATCAGAACTCACAACCTATGCCTTTCAGTAAATATAAGCAAAACTAGAGCTGTCAGTGAAACTGACTAGGGCCCCGGCAGCGCTATCAGACGAGTAGGAAAATTTGTGGACGGACAGACGGACAGACAGACAGACAGACGGACTGACAGAGTGATTACTATAGGGCACCCACACTTTCAGTGCGGGGCCCTAATAATTCTGTTACGGACAGCAGTTCCTCCCTTCTATTATCTACCTAGGTGTTACAGACTGCAGTTCCTCCCTTCTATTATCTACCTAGGTGTTACAGACTGCAGTTCCTCCCTTCTATTATCTACCTAGGTGTTACAGACTGCAGTTCCTCCCTTCTATTATCTACCTAGGTGTTACAGACTGCAGTTCCTCCCTTCTATTATCTACCTAGGTGTTACAGACTGCAGTTCCTCCCTTCTATTATCTACCTAGGTGTTACAGACTGCAGATCCTCCCTTCTATTATCTACCTAGGTGTTACAGACTGCAGATCCTCCCTTCTATTATCTACCTTGGTTGATTTCGCATATTTTATAGGTTTATCATCACTCTCTGACAACTGCATCAGGTAGTGGACTTTTTAGTTCAGTGGTTAGAGCATTGGACTTTCCCGGGTTAGAATCACAGCATTGGCAGAGATTTTTTTCCAACTATGCTTCTTTCCTTTGTTACGGCTTTTATGTTGTAAGATGGGGGCTCGTCCCACATCAGACTTTACTTCGCCAAATATTTCTTCATGCCATCATAAATGATGACTTCTCAGAAGAGGGGCAGTGTTACAGACCACAGTTTCTCCCTTAAATTATCTACCTGGTAGGTTATGCATAGCTTATAGGTTTATCACCACTCTCTGACAACTGTGTCACATAGTCTTACTCTGTGGTTAGCGAATTGGACTTTCACCTGCACAGCCCGGGATCGAATCCCACCATTGGCAGGGATTTTTTTCCAGCTATGCTTCTTTCTTTTGTTATGGCTTTCATGTCGTAAGAAATGCATATCCTGGAAAACTGTAGTTTTCTCTTCATATAAAGTGGGGTCAACAAGAGTATTTCATGGACTTGTTAAGTGATGATTTGGGAACAAAAAGTCTCCAAACCCTTAAATCAAGAACAATCCAGAAAACATTCACCCATGTTTTCTGGAGAAGGCTCTGTGGTGTAGTGGCTATGCCACTCCCCTCACAAACATGGGGTTGTGGGTTTGATTATGGGCTACATCAGACTTTTGGATAATTCTTTTAACCAAGGTCCTGTCTCCATTAAGGTCATTTGACCTTAGTTGTTGGTGGGTCATAAAACTCAAAACGCACCATGATTTCTTGAATTAACCCTTCTCTTGCTGAATATTCAGTTTAGCCACACCCATTTCTGACTATCAACCAATCAGTTTACTTGATGTTATTTATTCCTACAAATTCATAAATTGAATGTCAAACAGTGTAGATGCTGATCAGATGGCTTCTTCAGAAGTCATCTGATCTGGATCTACACTGTTTCCAAAGATAGGGGTTGTCGTGAACAGCATGATAAGGGTTAAGGGGAAAAGTACTTGCAAGAAATTAAGTGACTGAAAGTGAGGGGATTAGTGATCACAACTTCCCATAACTCACTTGGCTAAAGTTAGCAGCAAATATCATATGAGCCATGTCATGAGGCAACCTGTTTTTGCCATTTGCTAAAAGCTCATCTGTGCAATCATATCAGACCTCTACATTCACTGCATGGATAGTGCACTGTCTCTAGTTTCAAGGTGCTAGTCTGTGAAACTGAGGAGGCTGTTCTATGTGTTACCTGGTCACAAGCGTGGAAGACAGGTTTCTTATTGATAGGGCTCATATCAAGTAGCATTGCAGAAATCAGCTTTTACACTGATGTGTTGTTGGATATACTGTCATTTTCTATTAACTGTTATCCTGTCAAATAAATTCATTTAGCCATACCGATTCCTGACTATCAACCAATCAAATTGATTGATATAATGTATTCATTCAATTCTCAAACTTCAGAACAATAAGTATAGATCCTGGATCTGAAGAAGCCATCCGATCTTGATCTACACTGTTTGCAAAGGTAGAGGTTGTTGTGTTCAGCAAAATAAGAGGATAAGAGTTAATAATAAAAATTGAAATTTTGAGACTGAAATTGAACAAGAGGTCCATGATGGACCTAATTCGCTCACCTGAGTTATGATGTTCTAACATTGTTGTTTAGTGGGGTTTTCTATTATTAACCTCGGAGATGTCCATTCATGGTTTTTCTATTTCTAACTCTGGTGGTCATTTTGTTGAGTGAAGTGGAACCATTTTAACAGTTTTAGTAGAGGGTCACCAAAGTATCATTTCTGTGAAATTATTTTGAAATCAAACCATTAGCCTAGGAGTAGATGTCATTTAAAGGTTTTTCTATATTTAGCTCAGGCGGCTATTTTGCTCTGCAGAGCAGAACCATTTTAGCAATTCTGGTAGAGGGTAATCCAAGGAACATTCCTGTCAAATTATTTTCAAATCGGACCATTAGCCTAGGAAGAGATGTCGTATAAAGGTTTTTTCTATATTTAGCTCTGGTGGCCATTTTGTTCAGCGCAGCGGAACCATTTAAGCAATCTTGGTAGAGGGTCACCTAAGAAATATTCCTGTAAAAATTATTTTGAAATCGGTCCATTAGCCTAGGAGATGTCGTTTAAAGGTTTTTCTATGGTTTTTCTATTTTTAGCTCTGGCGGCCATTTTGTTCAGTGGGGCAGAACGATTTTAGCAATTTTGGTAGAAGGTCATCCAAGGAACATTCCTGTGAATTTGTTTGATTTGAGGTTTAACGTCCCTGTCAACACTGTAAAGGTCATTTTGGAGACGTTGCTTCCAATTTTGTGGGACTTTTACCCGACATTGAGATGAAATGACATCTCAAGCCCTGTCGCCCAATGAAACCAATAGTGTTTATTAACATGGACGGTCCGCCTCGCACCGCAGTTCCTGGACGGGCTTAGATCCTCTAAGCGGTTTACCAGTACTAGTGTGCGGGCCGGATTCAGCTCTGCGTGGAAGCATCATGCAGCCCATATATTTCTTTAAGCCCCTATGGGCGGGGGCGAAAACATTCCTGTGAAATTATTTGAAATCAGACCATTAGCCTAGGAGATGTCATTTAAAGGTTTTTCTATTTTTAGCTCTGGCGGCCATTTTGTCCAGCAGAGTGGAACCATTTTAGCAATTCTGGTAGACGGTCATCAAAGGAAAATTCCTGTGAAAGTATTTTGAAATCGGACCTTTAGCCTAGGAGGAGATGTCAGTTATAGGTTTTTCTCTGTATTCAGCTCTGGCCGCCATTTTGTTCAGTGGAGTGAACCATTTTAGCAATTTTTGTAGAGGATCACCAAAAAATATTCCTGTGAAACTATTTTGAAATCAGACCATTAGCGTAGGAGGAGATGTCGTTTAAAGGCTTTTCAAAGTTTTTCTATTTTTAACTTTGGCAGCAATTTTGTTCAGCGGAGTGAAACAATTTTAGCAATTTTGGTAGAGGGTCATCCAAGGAAAATTCCTGTGAAATTATTTTGAAACTAGAATTTGTTTTTCTACAAAAACACAGATGTCTCCCCCATTTTTGACCTCTAAGTATGACCTTGACATTGGAGGTATTGAGCTGGGTCTTGTGTGCAACACATCATCTAATGAAGATAAACATTTCTGCAAAGTAACTTTAAAAATGTTCATAGAGAAATAAAAAAGTTATTGGCCGTACACAAAAAAAGCCCTTTTTTACCTTTGACTTCTAAGTATGGCCTTGACCTTTGAGGTACAACACATCGTCTCATGATGGTTAACATTTCTGCCAAGTAATTTCATAATCCATCAAAGAATAAGAAAGTTATTGACTGTCCCTTTTTTTACCTTTGACCTCTAGATATGACCTTGACATTGAAGGTATGAACCTTGGTCTTGCACATGACTCATGGTCCAATGACGGTGAACATTTCTGCATGGTTACTTTATAAAGTCCATCCAGAAATAAAAAAAAGTTATTGACTGGAGACAAAAAAAACAGCAACTTTTTTTACCTATGACCTCTTAGTATGACCTGGATCTTGGAGGTACCGACCTGGGTCTAGTGTGCACCACATCGTCTCATGATGGTTAACATTTCTGCCAAGTAATTTCACTATCTATCCAGGAATAAGAAAGTTATTGACTGAACACTAAAAAGGGCCCCTTTTTGTCCTTTGACCCCTTAGTACGACCTTGACATTTGAGGTACCAACTTGGGTCATGCACGCAACACATCGTCTCATAGTGGTTAACATTTCTGCCAAGTAATTTCAAAATCCATCCAAAAATAAGAAAGTTATTGACAGAACACAAAAAAGGCCCCTTTTTTACCTTTAACCTCTATGTATGACCTTGACCTTTCAGGTACCAAATTGTGTCATGTGTGCAACAAATCATCTCATGGTGGTTAACATTTCTGCCAAGCAATTTCAAAATCCATCTAAAAATAAGAAAGTTATTGACCAAACACGAAAAAAGGCCCCTTTTTTGACCTTTGACCTCTATGTATGACCTTGACATTTGAGGTACCAAACTGATCATACATGCAACACATCGTCTAATGATAGTTAACATTTTTGCAAAGTAACTGTAAATTCTATCTATAAAAAAGCAAGTTATTGACAAAACCCGAAAAAAGGCCCCTTTTTTACCTTTGACCTCTAAGTATGACCTTGACCTTTGAGGTACCAACCTGGCTCATGCATGCAACAAATTGTCTTATATTTGGTTAACATTTCTGCCAAGTGATTTCCAAATCCATCTCAAAATAAGAAAGTTATTGACCAAACACGAAAAAAAGGCCCCTTTTTTGACCTTTGACCTCTAAGTATGACCTTGAACTTTGAGGTACTGACCTGCCTCATACGCACCACACATCGTCTCATGGTTTTTAATTTTTCTGCCAAGTTATTTTAAAATCCATCTCAAAATAATGAAAGTTATTGACCAAAGACGAAAAAAATGCCCCTTTTTTTGACCTTTGACCTCTAAGTATGACCTTGACCTTTGAGGTACCGACCTGCATCATGTGCACTACACATGGTCTCATGGTTGTTAATATTTCTGCCAAGTAATTTTAAAATCCATCTGAAAATAAGAAAGTTATTGACCGGAATTGCGCACTGCACGTCGTCTAATGCTAATTAATATTTATATGAAGTTTCGTGAAGATAGCTCGAACGGTTTTCAAGAAACAGAGCGGACACGAATGTGTGACAGACGGACAGACAGACAGACGCCCGGGGGAAAAACAATATGTCTATCCGAAAAAACTTTTTAGGGGGAGACTTAATCAGACAATTAGCCAAGGAGGAGATGTCGTTTAAAGGTTTTTCTATTTTTAGCTCTGGTGGCCATTTTGTTCAGTGGAGCGGAACTATTTTAGCAATTTTGAATAGGGTCATCCAAGGAACATTCCTGTGAAATTATTTTGAAATTTTGGTAGAGGGTCACCTTAGAAATATTCCTATGAAATTATTTGAAATTGGACCAATAGCCTAGGTGATGCCGTTTAAAGGTTTTTCTATTTTTAGCTCTTGCTGCCATTTTGTTCAGTGGAGTGGAACTATTTTAGCAATTTTGGTAGAGGTTAACCCAAGGAACATATCTGTGAAATTATTTGAAATTGAACCATTGGCCTAGGAGGAGATGTCATTTAAAGGTTTTTCTATTTTTAGCTCTGGTGGCCATTTTTTCAGTGGAGCGGAACTATTTTAGCAATTTTAGTACAGGGTCATCCAAGGAATATTCCTGTTAAATTATTTTGAAATTTTGGTAGTGGGTCACCTTAGAACTATTCCTATGAAATTATTTTGAAATTGGACCATTAGCCTAGGAGATGTTGTTTAAAGGTTTTTCCAAGGTTTTTCTATTTTAGCTATTGCTGCCATTTTGTTCAGTGGAGTGGAACTATTTTAGCAATTTTGATTGAGGGTCACCCAAGGAACATTCCTGTGAAATTATTTTAAAATTGGCACTGTGGTTTCGGAGGAGATGACATTTGAAGAAACTGTTGACGGGCGACAGACATAAAGCGATCACAAAAGCTCACCATGAGCACTTCGTGCTCAGGTGAGCTAAAAAAAATAGTTGTAGGAAAAAAGGATTGGGTATAAAAACAGTTTAACCCTTAACCTGCCGAGAAAAACAACATCTGAAAATGTCGTCTGCTGAATTTTCTTGCAAACTTTTTAAAAATATTTTTGGACACAGGCAAACAGTGTGTGCCCAGATCAGAGCAGTCTGATCTAGGTCCACACTGTTTGCAAAAATGACTTTTAAGGTAACCGGCAGAGGGCAAAGCAAATGACAATTGTCGTGATCGGCATGTTATGGGTTAACTCTGTCAAAGAACTGTCCAATGGGTGCATATAAACACCCATGGAGCACTATTGTGGCGGTTACTCTTATTATAACCTGGTCAGAGAAAATCCTGACTTCAAAGTTCAAACTGACACAGTCAGAAAACATCATTACTTACCTGTAGACCAAAACATGCTGCATGGCCATATTTTCCTTCTCTGGGGAAGAGGTCTAGGTAGAAATATCCTAGGAGCCTATTAGTTTCCTTGTCAGTCACACTGTACTAATGACAAAAACATCAAATATGTCATATAAAATGTATGCACAACAAATTACTATATGCAATTGGGCTCAGTAGTTTAATGCATTGTGTTAGCTTATCAATCTCATTAGGGGTCAAATCGTTAATTTCATTACGATAACACACCCGTGTGACATAGTGCATTCTTTCAGACATCCAAAATGGCTACTTTTTCAATGAAAATTTGTGAATTTTTTCTTACTTACGCTTCAAAAACATAGGTTGTGGGTGCTCTTTAGAACTGCCTCATTCAGGCTGCTCTAACGAGTACCCACAACCTATGTCTAGGAGCAGAAATAAGCAAATAATGTATAGCCCTGTAAACCCCAGTTTTTTCTCTATACAAACTGGGGTTAAGAGGGGTGTTCGTTTCATGGACTTGTTATGATGTAACAAGCAAATACGACAACAAATACTGTGGAATTTTTGCTGGAAAAACATGAGTAGCTTTTGTAATTGCAAATGCTACTCATATTTTTTCACCAAAACACTATCATATTTGCCCTAGTAATGATCAAAGTTTTAACCCTTCTCTTGCTGAATATTCAGTTTAGCCACACCCATTTCTGACTTTGAACCAATCAGATTACTTGATGTAATTTATTCCTACAAATTCATAAACTGAATGCCAAACAGTGTAGATCCTGATCAGATGGCTTCTTCAGAAGCCATCTGATCTGGATCTACACTGTTTGCAAAGATAGGGGTTGTCGTGAACAGCAAGATAAGGGTTAATGATCAAAGTTTAAATGACATATTAGCTAACAGTAAGTTTCTGACCACTACAGGAATGAATTTCATTTGTGTGGATTTTATCGATAAGTAAACTCCGGCGAATCACTCGCAAACTTAGCATAAAGCCCTTCATTTTATCGATATTTAAACTCTGGCAAATCACTCACAAACTGCATGAAGCCGGAAGGACTTTATGCTAAGTTTGTGAGTGATTTGTTGGAGTTTACACATTGATAAAATCCACAAATATGATAATTCATTCCTTATAATTCCAACTAATTCCTTATAATTCCAACTATGTCATCGAAATATGAAAAATGTCACCAAAATGGTACCTTCAAGTCTTTAAATTCAATTTAATTCTCTTCTAACAGTTACGTTTTCAATAGTTTTCCATCTTTTAATTGAGTACTGAAGATGTTACTTCATAATACAATGACGTAACGTGCATGTTCTAAACATGCACTTTGACGTCACGTTATATTACTACCTGTCGCTGTGTGAAACAGTTCTGAGATTCATTTTTGGGGGGGAGTGGGGGGTGGGGTGGGTTTTACGGCCCTTTCACGATTATTTCACTCATATTGAGCCGATCATTAATCAGAGGTGGGCAAAAACCGGAGTATCACCATCATCATCAACAGATTTTTGATTAACGTGCAGGTACAGGGGCAATGTCCACATAAGTGGGCCCCCTTCCAGGTAGCTGGCTTGCTGCACGCATGGTAGATCTTAAACCAGATCTCCAGGCCTGTCTATCATGAGGATCGATAGCAGAGAGCTTCCATTCTCTGCAATCTCTTTCTGTCAGCTGCTTCCAAGTCATCTTGGGCCTTCCAGGCCCCCGCTTTCCATCTCCAGGAGTACCTGGAGAAAACCACTTGACCTTCCACTGCAGAAATTGGTGTCTCACATGTGACCCGAGCCCGGCTCAAACCAAAGCAGTGGGAGACCTAATGATTAATGGTCTCCCACTGCTGTGGTTCGAGCCTGACACGGGTCACATGTGAGACGCCTTGCTCGTGGAATTTATCGAAGTATAAAACTTTTATTTCAACCATCAAATTGCTGGAAATGTATATAACAGGCCTCATACTGTCCAAGCTTTTCAAAACCTGAAATACCTGATTTTGCAGCCTTAACCCTCATCCTGCTGTATATGACAACCATAAACTTTGCAAACAGTGTAGATCCAGATCAGATGGCTTCTGAAGAAGCCATCTGATCAGGATCTACACTGTTTGTAATGCAGTTAGTGACTTGAATACATTATATCAAATAATTTGATTGGTGAATAGGCAGAAATGGGTGAAGCAAAATAATTTTATTCAGAGCATAAGTGTTCAATAGTCATTTTAAACAGAATACAGGAGGAAAAATCAAAATCTAAAAAGCCTGAAATCAAGAAAAAATCAAGAAACAATCAAGCCCTAAAAGCCTGAAATCCTGCATATGCCTGAAAAATACGAGACCTGATATAATGATGGAGAGTTGGAATTATTGGGCTGTGAAATCTATATTTCTTGTGTAAAGCCTTAAGTAAATGGGATGCAATATAGTTCATACATTCATCAACACATTGAGTCAATATATCATGACTTTAAGTGTCATAAGAATAAACCAAAGTTCTCTACAATCTGACTGGTTATAGGTGACATTGATGCAGTTCCACTATTTGTAGAACAAGAATTCCACCAAAGGCTATGTTGCGCCTGTATAGTAGTCGCAGATAAAACAGAGACGGAGATATTCAGGTGTTGTCAATATATGTCAAATTCGCCAAGTCCACCAGAAGATTCGGTAGAGTGCCTTTCGCACGCTTTCTGCAAGGGGACGAAATGGTCATATACGCCACAGCTATGCTTGTGTTACAGTTGAATTCAAACAATCGGGTGACTTGGTTTACCTATTTGTTAATGGAATATTCCTAAGGCAGGTACAAACGATAGCTCTGCCTATTCAATCTTATTTGCGACTACTATAGTAAATATGGCCATTTGGCTGAAAGCTAGGGTTGTCAGAATGTTGATGGATTGACAAACAGATGGATAATCAGATGCCTGTAATGTACCATGCTTACACATCACGAAAACACGCCTATATAATTTTGACCCACTCAAACCCCACTTTTATATAGTAAAACTGGGGTTTGCAGGGGTGGAACTTATTTTTCTTATTTCTGCTCTAAAATATAGACTGTGAGTACTCGTTAGAACCGCCTCGACGAGGCGGTTCTAACGAGTACCCACAATCTATATTTTGAGCAGAAATAAGAAAAATATCACAATTTTTCATGTTAAAATTTTCATTTTTTCGGCGATAAAGGTTACAATGTATTTGTATAGGCATGTTTTCGTAATGAGCAGGTGGGACAAAAACTGGCCGAATATGATTTTTCCAAAACACAAGATAACAATGTGAGAAATAACCTTCTTTTCAGAAGTTTATTGACTAATGACTCACACTGGATGTCTAGCACACTATCAAAGTACCAACAGCACTGGTGGGTCGATTGTCTCTTTGCAGGCTGGAAAAATAATTCTGAATGGTGACTTAGACTGTTAACATTTCAAGTAACCCTAACATTCCTGTACTGTGAGCAAACAGTGTAGACACTGATCAGATGCCGCATTCTGCAAAGTCCTGTACTGTAAGCAAACAGTGTAGACCTTGATCTGATGCAGCATTTTGGGACATCTGACCTGGGTCTACAATGTTTGCCAATCCCAGCACATGATTCCAGTCCAGACTCTATAGATAACGCACTTACACAACATTCTCACCTCACAGCAATAAGAATTGCATGGCTATTTTCTATAAATAACCATTTCCTGGATTTCTTAACTAATCAGTAATAGTCCTGTGAACATTTCTGTGCATGATAGTAACTTACAAGGGTAGGCTGAAAAGTTCTGAGCCTGACCAAGAAGCAGGCATCCAACAGCCATGAAATTTTGTATTCATTAAATCCAAACCTTTATTACTTGATTTGACTCAATGAGTTCAAGTTTACCTGCAATAACGTAGATATTCTAGACTTTGAAAATTGATACTAGCACCTTTTTGAGAGAATGGACAAAATCTGGCATCGTGGTGTCATCAAGTACCTCCATAAAAAGGGGTTAGCTCCTAAGAACATTCATGCCGATATGGTTGCTACATTAGGGGATGATGCTCCTTCGTATGCACCCTTGAAAAGGTGGGCAGCAAATTTTAAGATGGGCAAGGACAGCCTTGAAGATGATGACTGGTGTAGACGACCCACAACGGCAACAACCGAGGAAACCATCAGCCAAGTGCACAGGGCTGTGATGGATGACAGGCGTTTAACTGTGAATCAGTTTGCTAACACTGTTGGCATCGCCCGTGAACGAGTAGAGAACATTCTACACAGTGAACTAGAGCTGTCAGTGAAACTGACTAGGGCCCCAGCAGCGCTATCAGAGGAGTAGGAAAATGTTGATGTTAAAAAAAAAAGTTTTTTTTTCCTTTCACCTCTAAGTATGACCTTGACCTTTGAGGTACGGACCT
Organism: Lucinisca nassula; assembly: GCA_963580285.1. NCBI lineage: Eukaryota > Metazoa > Mollusca > Bivalvia > Lucinida > Lucinidae > Lucinisca > Lucinisca nassula. The sequence continues at coordinate 51,117,509 of OY757014.1, read as the reverse complement.
GGGTCTTGCGCGTGACACACTGTCACATTATGGTTAATATTTCTGCTAAGTAATATTGAAATCCATCCAGGTATAAGAAAGTTATAGATTGGACACAATAAAAAAGACGCTTTTTTGACCTTTTATCTCTAAGTATGACCTTGACCTTTGCGGTACGGCTGTGGGTCTTGCGTGTGACACTTCGTCACATTATGGTTAACATTTCTGCCAAGTAATATTTAAATCCATCCAGGAATAATAACAAAGTTATTAATTGGACACAGGAAAGACCCTTTTTTGACCTTTAACCTCTAAGTATGACCTTGACCTTTGAGGTACGGACCTGAGTCTTGCGCGCAACACTCCATCACATTATGGTTAACATTTCTGCCAAGTAATATTTAAATCCATCCAGGAATAAGAAAGTTATGGAGGATAAAAAAATTTGTGGACGGACAGACGGACAGACAGACAGACAGACAGACGGACGGACAGAGTGATGCCAAGTAATATTTAAATCCATCCAGGAAATAAGAAAGTTATGGAGGATAAAAAAATTTGTGGACGGACAGACGGACAGACGGACGGACAGACAGACAGACGGACGGACAGAGTGATTACTATAGGGCACCCACACTTTCAGTGCGGGGCCCTAACTAATAAGGAATGTTGAAGGTTTCTGCCAGATGGGTGCCACGGCTTTTGACGCCTGACCAAAAGTGGACCAGACTGAACCTGTCACAAGCCAACTTGGCTATTTTTGAAGCAGACCAAGATGGTTTTCTTGACCGTTTTGTCACTCAGGATGAGTGTTGGGTTCATCACTTTGAGCCAGAGACCAAAAGACAATCCATGCAATGGAAGCACCCTGGCTCTCCCCCTCCAAAGAAGGCAAAGGTCGTCTCCTCTGCAAGGAAGGTGATGGCATCAGTGTTCTGGGATGCCAAGGGTATAATTTTCATAGATTACCTTCAAAAGGGCAGAACAATTATTGGGGAGTATTATGCAGATCTGCTTAAACAATTGCGAAAAGCAATTAAGGCTAAATGACCCGGAAAATTGACAAAAGGGGTCTTGTTCCATCAGGACAATGCGCCTGCTCATAAATCGGTTGTCGCAATGGCTACTGTGCAGGACTGTGGCTTCACACTTGTCGATCACCCTCAGTATTCACCTGATCTAGCTCCATCAGATTATTTCCTGTTTCCAAACATGAAAAAGCACTTGGCTGGGCAGCATTATCGGTCAGACAAGGAGGTGATAGCTGCTGTGGAGGAGTTTTTCAGGGACCAAGATGAGACCTTCTATACCACTGGGATCCAAGGACTCCAGCATCGCTGGAGGAAGTGTGTGGACAGGAAGGGAGCCTATGTTGAAAAATAAGGCACTTTCAGCACGGACAAACCATTGGATCTTGGTCAGGCTCAGAACTTTTCAGCCTACCCTCGTAGGATCCATGGACAAACAATCAACCCAAATCTGTCCCCTGTTATTGGTAAATATGTTCTATTAAAAGGTTATGGCTTGAAAGCAAGGAATACATCACTGAAAATTAAAGAATGTACAAGGTTTTCTGGGACAAAGCTAGTTTCAGTCAATTAGGCCTCATCAATAAGATACTAAAAACTGCTCACCATGGTAACATCCTCATGCCAAACTTCTGCTCCAACTACATGTTTGAAGTCTAGTCCCAGAAGTTCCTGAAAGAAAAACATGGTAATTTTAAAACTGTACAGCAAAACTTTCACTGACAGTCACCTCTTTTAAATAATTACCTCCCTTCAGCAGCAATAATCATTCTCCACCAGCATTTGACTATATACAGTAAAATTCCTATATCAAGGCCACCATTGGGACTGTTCAAAAGTGGTCTTTAAGACCACTTTTGAACAGTCCCAAAGGTGGTCTCTGACCAGAGGACACTGTATCCAGAAAACACAAAGAAAGAATAACCGCAAACTGCTAAATAAGCTTTTTAAAGCAGAATTAGTCATAATTTTAGGTGGTCTTAATAGTGGAATTTCATTGTATATACAGTAAATTCCTATATCAAGGCCACTTTTGGGACTGTTCAGTAAAATTTCTATATTTAAACCACCTTTGGGACTGTTCAAAAGTGGTCTTTAAGACTGATTTTGAACAGTCCCAAAGGTGGTCTCTGACTAGAGGACACTGTATGCAGAAAACACGAAGAAAGAATAACTGCAATCTACTAAATAAGCTTTTTAAAGCAGAATTAGTCATAATTTTAGGTGGTCTTAATTGTGGCATTTCACTGTATATACAGTAAAATTCCTATATTAAGACCACCTTTGGGACTGTTCAGTAAAATTCCTATATTAAAACCACCTTTGGGACTGTTCAAAGGTCTTTACGACCACTTTTGAACAGTCCCAAAGGTGGTCTCTGACTAGAGGACATTGTATCCAGAAAACACGAAGAAAGAAAAACTGCAACCTACCAAATAGGCTTTTTAAAGCAGAATTAGTCTTAATTTTAGGTGGTCTTAATAGCCGAATTTCAAAGCCATCAGCTACTTGACAAGTATGTTCTTTAAAAGGGTTATCCTTTGGCAGCAAGGAATACACCACAGAACTGAGAAGTACGAAGTGTACATGTTTTCTGGGTCCGACTAGCTAGTTACAGCCAATAAGGCCTCATCAGTGCCCCTCAGATATTTTCAATGATACCAAAATCTAAATTCGCTCTTTTAAACAGCAAGTTGATTCAACTGCAAATCATTGGAAGTAAAATAGTTGTTATTTCTATCCCTCTCAAAATTACCATTTAGATATCAGTATAAATGATGAATAAATGTGTGTGTGTGTGTGTGAATTCGGGTTTAACGTCGCTTTCAACAATTTTTCAGTCATATCACGACGGTGTCTGGTTGCAACAGGGAGCTCAATGCTCACTTTTATAGTGCTGCCTCACTGAAGTATCATGTCCCAGAAACATTACATGATACCACACCCAGTCACATTATCCTGACACTGGGTCGACCAGTCCTAGCTCTACCCCGTAAATCTGAGTGCCAAGCGAGGAGCAGCTAGTACCATTCTTAAAGACTTTGGTATGTCGCGGCCCGGGATCGAACCCGTGACTTTCCATTCCCCGGATTGGACACTCTACCAACTTAAATGATGTATAAGAAAATGAAAAGAAAAGTACATGATGGAGATGTTTCAACAGCTCTCCATCACTTTTTTTATACATTCATGTTGACCCTTCAATTGTCTGTCTATTTCCAATATCATTAGGATAACACACCCGTGCAACATAGTGCATTTTTCACATCTCCAAAGTGACTATTTTTCGGATGAAAATCTGTGATATTTTTCGTATAAACACTGCAAACATAGGTTGTGGGTGCTCGTAAGAACTGCCTCATTGAGGTACAAAGTGGGGTGTAAGGGGGTGTTCATTTATTCACGTAATGGAATTATTCACGTAATGTCAAGCCATACATCAGCTCTCAATTACCTGATAAATATCCAACAGCCCCTTAGTAACAACTTCCATTGGGAAATATTCTTTTAGTTTCTGCTGGTCCACGGCATATTTTTTCTCCTCTATCATAGTCATGTAGTAGCGAAAATCCCACATATTGATCTTGTTGTCAAACTCGTAGCCATACTTCTCACACTGAAATCATACATAAATAGTTGATCAGTTGGAAGAGGGTCATCAACCTCTTTATCCCACGGCCCATCGGGGCTTTGAGAAATAGATTGGATTGCATGGTGATTCCAAGCAGAGCTGAAACTTACCACACATGAGAACTGGTAAACCACTTAGAAGGACTAAGCCTGCCCAGGCAAAGTGGTGTAGGCAAATTGGTGTGAGTCAGACCATCCAATGTATATAAGCCTTTTGGTTTCATTGGGCGGCAGGGCTTGAGATGTTATTTCATCTCAATGTCGGGTAAAAGTCCCACAAAATCGGAAGCAGTGTCTCAAAAATTACTTAAATTGTGTTGACGGGGAAGTTAAACCTCAACTCAAACAAACAAAATACATGTGTGTATAGATCATGTTAGGAGGCACAATTTTTTAACGTGAATGTACCCCCATCGGACAGGGTACTCCCATTGGACACCTTTTCAATCTTTTCCTGTTTTGAAGTAGAAGCACCCCTTAATTTTATACCAATTATGGTCATGTTTTGTGGTCCTTTTTCTTGACACCATGGCGTGCTTTTCTTGGCTTGAATGCATCAACGTTTTTCTTGGAGACAATATTTATTGAAAATGGGTATACATCAGAAACATAATAGTGAAATTAACACAGTAATTTCATTGTATCTGAATACAGTTAAAATGAGCTAATCAACAGCATTAGATGGTGATTTTAGTTACATAACAAATAATGTCAGTCTTAAATTTCAGTTCAATCTACTTTTCGAGAAATTAGAGAGAATTGCACTTTTGTCCACATCTCCACACCGGCTAAATTCTAAATATAGAACAATGTAAGCAAACGTCATAAGCCTGAGGGAGGGTATATTATTTTATAAATGCTGTATGGGTAAACATCAGTCAAAATAATATTCACAAAGTTTTGTCCTTCAAATAGTGCAGACCCGGATGAGATGCTGCATTATGTGGTGTCTCATCTGGATCTGCACTATTTAATCAGGCCTATCTGTCCAATACAGTAAATAGAGTATCCGAGTACTACAAAGCACTTTGTTCACATCTATATTCGAGCACAGGAAAGAACCTCATTGCATTAATATTCCTTTTCAGGATGTTGCACAGCAGAACAAAATTGCAAAGGCATGTTCCTACAATACACAATTTAAAGCAGAACGAAAACTCACCTCTTCTTTCTTGTATTCCAGAAATGCCTGCATGTCCTTAGCTTTCAGAGGTTCTAATTTAGCTGCGAGATCTTCTAGAAATGAACGCACGGCTTCTGGAGTCTTTGCCATTCTCATGTCCAACACAAATGCTGCATGAGTTGGAAAACCTAACAGGCTGGCTTTCTAAGGAAACAAACATAAATATAAATTCTGAATAAAGTTTGTATTACTCTGACTCTGACAATCTCTTTATTACACTGTTAATGGGGTCCAAAGCATAACCCATGTTAGTTAAACAACCATGTTATATCCAAATTATATAGAAAAATGATCAGTTATGGTCATTTCTCTATATAATCTATACATTTTTGGGATCCATCTTGAAACCGTGTTATATGAAAAACTGTGTTATGACGAACCATGTTATAATGAGGTTTGAAGAAGAAGATTTATATTTTTTTTTTACCATTTATGGAAATGGTAGCCATCTTCAGTCAAGTGACATGGGTCAGAGTATGACTGAATCAAACATAAAATTATGTTCTACTGAACCCGTCTGCTAGTGGAAAGCCGGACAGGCACAGTATCTACAGAAGTTCAATTACAACATAAATCACAAAGCTAACTATACTCCTAAGACTTCAGACTATCTGGTTTCTGCTTGGTTTTGATCTTTACTGCCCCCATCAAACTATTAAGGTCATATCAAGTGGGTCACTCCTAAATTACAATCTTCCTGGGCAGGCTTACACAGTAACAAGTACATCACAACCTCTTTATAAAACTATCCATGGGGTCAAAAGCAGAAACCGTGCTTGTTAAACAACCATTTTAAATCCATACAAACAAGTGAAAAATGACCATTTATGGTCCTTTTTCTATATAAGCTATACATCTAGAAACTGTGTTATATCCAAAGCCTTGTTATAATGAAAGGTGTTATATAACGAGGTTGTTGTGTACAGTGTACGTTCTCTTCAGAAACTGACTTCTTGCACACCAGACAAGGAAATCCGTGATTTTACCCTGGGATAGAAATTTATGTTCTGACCCTGGTGTTCCGACCCCAAATCGAATATAATCGCGTGTTTGATAATGCACTGGTTGATTACAACCTCATGCGCGGCGTCGTCATGCGTGACGTCACTAAACATTCCTGTTGTGTCATCACAAAAATGGCGGAAGTTGGTAACCGAAGTGACAGCAGCATTAAAAGCAATAGAAATGGAAGGTATGCAAGAAAAAGAATCCTATATGGGTTTGAGGGGTGGATAGAAAAATCCGTCCCTTGGGATCACTGTCCGGCATCACTCGGCAAGCCTCGTGATGCCGGACAGTGTCCCTCGGGACAGATTTTTCCATCCACCCCTCACACCCACATAAGATTCTTATAATCTTGAATCAGTGTTAGGGAGAGATGGACTGAGTTGCCACCTGATGAATTTAGCATCTTGTAGACCTCCTAGCATCTTTAGAACTACTATACTTTCTAATGAATTCAAATATTGACCTCTTTATCATGTTTTATACTGCAATCAGGCATTCTAGTAACCTAATAAAGGGGGTCGAATAACTGCACGCTATAATCGGTAGTGACCTATAATACCTTCTACTGACCTATAATACGTCTAGTGACCGTTAATAGACCTGGCCTACCTTTCAGGTCACTAATTTACAAGTGTAAACAATAACATGCAACCTTTTATACATGGGAAAACAACGAAACTGCAACCTAAAATATTTGCAATATTTATTTGAATAGATTTTCAGAAATTTCAGCTAAATTCTTACCTTTTCGGCCTTTTCTGGTTTGAATGGCGCGTTGGAATAACTGCGCACTGCTACTGCAATTGAGTCTCAACCTCGAAAATAATTTCTAAAGCTAAAATCAACTAATTATTTGCAGATTTTCTTATAGAATGTAAAGCGCTGAGAAACTTTTATTCGAGCGTCCATGTTGTTTCCTGCTTCTTTGTGCCGTGGTGACGTAAGAAACTTTGCACTCGTTGACGTCACGTTATACTAGGTGTGCACGCCATGGCACTGAATGTCGTTTATTATGCCACACTGTATGCTGTCATTTGTTTGCTTAATTTTGCTAAATTATTGCAAAACCCCTTGATTTTTGAATTGCGGTATAAACTAAATACATGATTAGGGCGGTTCCAGAACTAGCCATGGGGGGAGGGCGGGCGGCACCCGATATTTTTTTGTACGGGTGGTGGGGTCGGGTGAATATTGTATTTCACGGGTGGGGGGGTCCAGAGAAAATTGAATTCCATGCCTGGTGGGGGTCATTGTCAAACCCACAATTAAATCATTATGGGTAGAAAACTACTCTAACGGTAATTAATTAATTACGGGTAGAAATTCAACTTCTCTCTTTTTTAACGGCGGCGAAACGCCCGAATGATTCCGAATGTTTGCTTACATGTTTTTGGGTAAAACACAGAACTTTGAGTGAAACACAGTGTTTACAGAGGATTCGCCACCAAACAAGTTCGCCATCGGAGGTTTCGCCACCAAGAGTTTCGCCACTATGAGGTTTCGCCCCACGAGAGGTTTCGCGCATCTTTTATAATTCAGGGATGTGATAGTTCCGCGGAAACGCGTATAACCGCGGATCGGAGATCCCATTTTGACGATCTTGTGATTCATGCAGATCCGAGGAGAAAATTTGGGGGGGGGGGACGATTTTCCGAAAAAAGACTCCCAGGTAATGACCAAGTATGACTCTGAGGTAATGGCTAAGTATGACCGACTCAGTATTAGAAGATAGATGGATAGATAGACAGTAAAGGACAGGCATTTATTGTGAACACGCTAGGAAAACGAGTGGAAAAATCAGCCATCATTGTTATATTTATGATAAATTTGTTGGATTGGAGGCACAACTAGCTTTCTTAGTACCTGAGAAAACTGTATCGAAAATATTTTTCATGGTTTGATGGTTAGAAAAGTGAAATGATTTTTTTACTTGCAGAAAATATCCTATCAGGGGAGATAACTCCAAGAGTTATGGGCCTTTGGCCATTATTTTGGTAAGGGCCATACATCCACCCACTTTTCATGTTCATACAAAGTTTCAGTATTCTAGCTTTCTTAGTTCCTGAGAAAACTGTCACCAAACCTTTTCATTTATTAAAAAAAACTATACTATCAGGGGAGATAACTCCAAAAGTAATGGGCCCTCGGCCATTATTTTGGTTAGCTCCCTATATCCACCCATTGTCCACATTTATGCAAAGTTTGAGGTTTCTAGCTTCTTTAGTTCCTGAGAAAACTGTGACCAAACATTTTCATTTAAAAAAAACCTATATTTTCATTTATTTAAAAAACCTATCAGGAGAGATAACTCCAACAGTTATGGGCCCTTGGCCATTATTTTGGTAAGCTCCCTATATCCACCCATTGTCCACATTTATGCAAAGTTTGAGCTTTCTAGCTTCTTTCGTTCCTGAGAAAACTGTGACCAAACATTTTCATTTAAAAAAACCTATCAGGGGAGATAACTCCAAGAGTTATGGGCCCTTGGTCATAATTTCGGTAAGGTCCGTGGAGGCACCCATTGTCCACGTGTATACAAAGTTTTAGTTTTCTAGCTCTCTTAGTTTCGGGGAAAACTGTGACGAAAAAATAACGGAATAACGGAATTACGGAATTACAGAATTACAGAATTACGGAATTACAGAATTACGGAATGACAGGGCAAATCCAAATAGCCCCACTTTTCAAGCGGGGCTATAAAAAGGGGCGTTTAAGGTATGTGGCATTTAATTACATTTATCAATTTTCCAAAAGTTCTATCAATTGAAGAAGAAGGTGTTCTGGAAACTTTGTTTACTTTGCATTTCAGACACCCCACCCACTTCTTCTTCACTCTGTCTTTGCCCAACTCTTTTGAAGGCCGGGATTATTATGGGCGGGGGGTGAACAAAGCTGGCCAGCGCCTAGTGGGGGGAACCCCTGCTCAATTTTTTTTTAGGTGTGGACTTAGTTTTTTCATGCAGAAAAAATTTATCAATTTTTAGGGGTTTTAGGGGGTTCTGAATTGCTAAAATCAAGGAGCTTCCGGGGGCTTTGCCCCCTGGGCTCCCACCAGGGCATTGCCCTGAACTCACAAGGGGGCCTAGGCGGCCCCCTTGACCCCCAGCCAATTTTTCAGTGTTTGGATTTCTGGCAACTTTCACCCATGCATTTAAAGGCAGAGATGTGTTTGTCATTTACATGGAAGTATTCAAGGAACATCTCAGAAGCTTGTAATGGAATAAAAAAACTTCACAACAATCTACTAAATTTTAAAAAAAAATGCCCCCAAAAATGTCACAAATATAAAGGCTAAAAAGGGTCTTAGAATGCACCAGAATGCACCAAATTGCACCGGTATCTCGATTATGTGGTGAATACACCATTTCAGAACAACTGAGCAAGAAGTCCAAAAAGACAGTAACTTTGGGCCCATTAACATTTGGGCCCGAAGTGATCCATAGTACAGCGATAATTGTATTTTTGGGTTCGAAATAGCTCCCAAATCGGATCAAAAATGTTCTGAAGCATGCTCCAGTGTCTTGGTGCGAAACGACCAGGGTCGGGTGTCTTGGTGCGAAACGACCATGGTCGGGTTTTTATCCTAAAACACTTGATTCAACCATAACAACATGGCGGCCTTCAATGTCGAAGGATGGCTGCGCGAAAATGGCTTTAGCGAAGCCATCATCGGAAGGTTTAGAGGTGAGTTTGTGGTACTGATATGGAACCAGCACTTATCATTGGGACGAGTACTACTTATAGCACGTGGCAAATCAACAGTGTTTTGAGTTCTTGAACTCATTACAGATTGTAATTATAGCCCCGCTTTGAAAAAGTGGGGGCTATATTGGATTTGGCTTGTCCGGAATTCGGTCTGTCTGTCTGTCTGTCTTTCTGTCTGTCTGTAATATTTGATAGTGGGTACCTTGTTACCGCAACTCCTCTTACAGTTCTTGGTCAATCCTTTTGAAACTTTACAGGTGTTTTCATATAGGTCTGAAGATGTGCATATTCTTTTTTCATTATCCTTAAATAATTTTTTTCACTTATTTCACCTTTTTTAACTTAGACAATTTTTGAGATGTACTAATGTTAAAATGTATAGGGAGTAGCTACCTTGTGACCGCAACTCCTCTTACAGTTCTAGGTCAATCCTTTTGAAACTTTACAGGTGTTTTCATAGAGGTCTTAAGATGTGCATGTGGTTTTTTCATTATCCAAAACTTATTTTTTAATTTAGACTGTTTTTCAGATCTAATAACGCGAAAACTCTATAAGGCGTAGGTACCTTGTTAGGGATTTAACCCTCTCACAAGTCTTTACCTTTAATTCATGAGTCTTTCTCCTCTGACAGGGCTATAGCGGGGCTATAGTCAGATCCTCTGACAGTTCTAGTTAGTTTTCGCGATCTTCAAACACCTGAAAACCTCACTGCCGGGGTCGGCAGCATTCTGTTGTGATGATTGAAAATTAAATCTTTTTAATGTCCATTCTCCCCCTACAGCTGATTTATTGGGCAGTAAATTTGTCAGTTCTGACCAAAGGATGTGCTTGTTATGTAATGTTTATGTTTGAGAACACAGAAGTCAGTAACAGTAAGAAGATTAGAAGATGTTGGCTTAAAAAGGTTTTTACCTTACTTATGAGCCAACCAAGATTCTACGGTATTGAGGCTTCATATTTTGTAATGAATGTTCATTAAACTTTATCAGATTGTTTGTTTTGACAGTGTCTGGGCTAAGTTCCAATATGGGCCATGTCGGGTACAAATCTATGACACCCAAGGCCCACCCAGACACGGGTATTTTATAGGAAGGATTTTTTGAAAACTGTACCTAAATGTTGTCTTTGTTGTCTGCTTCATCTTGCAAACCTTTCAAACATTTTTGCATGTACAGGCAAGCAGTGTGAACCCTGGTCAGACTGTTTCTAGGAAAAACAGTCTGATATGGGTCCACACTGTTTCCAGCAATGACTTGTAAAGTTTTATACCTGCAGACAACAAAGCAGACAACAATTGGTGTGATTGGCATCTTAAGGGCTTATAAGCCATGTGTGTTGACATTTTACAGTTTGGTTTGGTTATTAAAGTAGTTTAATATTGGTCATTTGTTTCCTGTTGTTTTTGTCGCACCTGCTTATAGCATGGTGCGATATAGGCGTCCGATTTTCCGTCCGTTCGTCCGACCGTCCGTCCGTCCGTCTGTCAACATTTACGTCGAGGTTCGACATTTATGTCATCATTTACTTCAAAGTTAGTATTCTAATCGACTACAACCATCACACCTTGCATGAAACATTAATATGACGCTGTAGAAATTCTTCTTTAGAAAAGTAGAGAAAATTGCAAAATTCTGAAAGTTTACAGTTGTCAAGGCGAGTGAGAACACCAACAGAGAAGGTAAATCTTGTCTTGAAGTTGGCCCCAATTTTATAAAGGTTTCTTTTGCTTGAAAGAATCTGCAACTTCTTTACCCTACCCAGTCTTTTTGTGCCACAGTAGCCCCATACATAGAAAAAGTATTACTTATTTGAAAACTAAGAAAAAAAAGCTACCAAACCTGCAGGTGTTCCATGTCACCTTAAGTGACTAACAAAAACACAAGCAACAACACTGCCAGGTACAAATCTATTTTTTAAAAAGTTTAGAATAGCATAGCATATTTTCAGATGTCTAAATTGTTTTTAATTTCACTATTAAATTAAAAACTAATCCTTCATGTGGCCCTCCGATTTCAACAACCATGATGTGTTGTAGTGGTTGAGTACTCGCTTCATAAAGTAAGAGTTGTCCGTTCAATTACTGAACTTACCAGACTTTTGGATGAGTCTACATATGATCTTAAGAGTTGTTGAAACATACAACCCAAACACAAAAACCTTGATGGACATTCCTATGAGTAATGGTACTAAACACATATATCACCAGCCAAGGCTCTTGTGAGCGTGTGCATTTGAACAGTATCACCAGAGCCTTCACTATTTGCACATATGCAGTACAGAACTAGACAGAGGTTCTTGCAAAATGTCTGCCTTCTAGCCCGATTTATCCCTTTGATGTAAGTCTCCAGAATCAACTGGTCAGGAAACTGGACAGTTCATTTCTTCTGACATGCAGATATTTCTCATTCTTGAAGGGACCCCTGAGCAGCATCCCTCTTCTTTATACTAATTCAGATGTGACTATAGGCTTGAAAAACCTATATATTCTTCTATGACATGTTCTAAAAAGGAAACAAAGTATACAGCTGTTGAGTACAGTCAAATCACTCCGGCCTTTAACCATTTTAACATTTCTTTATTTATTCATTGATTTTTTTTTTTTGTGTGTGTGTGGGGGGGGGGGGGGGGGGGGTAATTTTATACATACATTTTTTTTTACGGTTGGTGGGGGTAAAAAAAAAATTTTATGGACTGTGGATGGGGTATTGAATTTATTCTTAAATAGGGGGTGGCGGGGTTCTCATTTTTTTTTAAATTCATGGGTACTGGGGGTCAGGGAAAATTATATTTTACGGGTGGTGGGTTTTTTAAAAAAGTGCCTCCCACCCACCCCCCCTGACTAATTCTGGAATTGCCCTTAGTGTCTTTAATAATAAAATATAATCGGTTCGCCGCGACAATTGTATAGGGACTCGCTAAAGCTCGCCCCTATAAAATTGTCTTAGGCTCACCGATTATATTTTATTATTAAAGACACTAATCATGTATTTACTATTTGAAATACTGAAATTATGGCTAAATATAAAGAAGAGTTATAGGGATATTTTATAATTAAGGGTAAATTTTCCCTATTTCTGATTTGAAAAATATGTTGTCGGTAGTTGTTAGAATCACCTTGAAAAAGCAATTCTAACAAGTATCCACAACATGACTTTATCAAAAAATAAGGGAGAAAATAATCCTTCTTTTATCTCATTACTCCTGCTTATCTTGGCTGAAATTTCTCAAAACATCTGAACATTAGTTTAAGGAATAAATGTTTGTTAAAAAATATTTTCATAGCATGCAATTTTTCAAACTAGCTGAAATATGCCAATGTGAACCAGATAATGTGTTTTTTTTTTTCAACTTTAGGGTATTTGAAAGACCTTCAAGGAAGATGCTTTCAACACCATTTTTGTCTCCCTTTTCAATAGGTGACTGATCTTTATTTTTTATTTCAAACTGTATTGTTTTGTGTTGACCTAATCTGACAGGACTGTTGACAGTCACTTGAACTCATAACAACTTACCTTGTGCCTCAACTTGACCAGATCCTCTAAAATTTTGGTATTTTCTTTCACACATCTGGAACAAATACAAATGTTAAACCAATAAGATGCCAGTCACAGATGTTGTCTGCTCTGTCCTCTGCTGGTTACTTTAAAAGTCACCTTTGCAAGCAGTGTGGGCCCATATCAGACTCCTCCAGGAGCAGTCTGATCAAGGTCCATACTGTTTGCACGCATGCAAATACAGTAGAACTTCGATGGCTCGAACACCGATGGCTCGTTTACCATGGATGCGTCAAACCCATTCTTGAGTCCCTAGCGAAATCCTCTACATAAGAAATAGTGGGGATAATTAAGGAGATTTTAGTCTTTTATCTTACAAATGTATGCTGTGTGTACTCATTAGAATCGCCTCGATGAGGCGATTCTAATGAGTACACACAGCATACATTTTCATTTTAGAACACCGAAAAGATGTCTAAAAGTATCTCGTTATGCCTCCTGACAGTAACCTCAGTGGCTCGGACTACCCCTGTCTCGAACAGATTTTCGAGGCCCCAAAGGTGTTCGAGCCATTGAAGTTCGACTGTAAAAAGTTTGTAAGAAGATGCAGCAGAGGACATAAACAGACACAGTTTTATTTGGCATCTTATGCATTATACTAACTTCTAAATAGCCCTACCACAGATCATTCACCAAAATTTTTCACATACAGTAGAACTTCGATGGCTCGAACACCGATGTTAGAAGCCTCTGTGGTGTAGTGGTTATGCTACTCGCCTTGTAAACCAGGGATCGCAGGATCTATCCCGGGGCTTCTCCAGACTTTGGGATGAGTCTTTAACAAGGTTGTTCGGTAAATACCAGTGGCGTGAATTCCCACTGGTATTTACGGGTATATACCGTCCTGGGAAATACTCCAAATTTCAGCAAAAGTAAGAAATACTGGGAAATAATGGGAAATATGATTTCTGTTAACTTATTTTATAGAAAACACTATTCATATTTGTGTAATTTAATTGAAATAATGAACATTTAGCTATTTTGCAATATGCCTCCCTATACATATACATTTATGTCATAATTCTGTTTTTACTCAACCAAACACAAGCATAAATATAAAGTGATCTGTTGTTATCTAGGGTGCAGAGAGTTATCACTCATATGATTAAAATCACTCATATGCTTAAGAAGATAAAATACCATAATGATCCCAATATTTGGGACAGACATGCCCATTTCAGAATCACTTAGATTCTTTAAGAGAGTTTGCCACTGGAACCAAGGTCCAGTCTCCGTATGACCTTAGCTGTTGTTGAGACGTAAAACTCAAACACTGACCAGAGTTCTCGGAAACGCCGAATCCTGCGTATTTTTACGCCTGTTCTTGCTTTAGTACGCGTAAAATTTCCTATCGTGGATTCTTAATTACGCCATTTTTTTTCGCCTGACGCGTCCGTAATCCAGTGTAAAAATGACCTCTGTCACATCAAAAGATGACAGCGGGTGTCCAATTGATCTCCAAATTTAGCTACCGCTTTCGGATCAAAAGTTTACCGTTAATCGTCGCCGCCAGGCTTGTTCGAGCATTACCTGGCAAGGACAGTCGTCTGTATTACTCTCTCGGCCAATCAGAGCGTCACGGCTAGAAGATTGGCAGGTCAGTCTTGTGGTTTGCGAGATGCAGCAATCTCGTGGCTGCTTAACATTAATTGACTGTTTTGTTTCCGGATACTTGATTACACAGTTGGATAATCGGTAATTTGATTGTTGAAAAAATGTTGGAGGTATAATTAAAGGATGCGATAATCTAGTGTATAAATCGTCTTTATTACGATTAAAGAAAATTATGACTCGAGTTTGTCGCATTATCAAGTTGCCTTGATTAGGCCTATTTGAATGAAAGAAATTAATTATCAAGTGTTGAACTGCCTGCTAATAGTGGAGGTCCGGAACAGACACCTGTGGCATCTGATCTGGGCCTGCACTGTTGGTGGTTTTTTTTTTTTTTTGTCCCCACGTGGGGCTATTGTAATGGTCTTCGTCATACGTCCGTCCGTCTTACCGGATAACTCCTAGACGGTGATAGATAGAAACTTGAAACTTTGGGAAGGAGCCGACAGATATTTGGTCTGGGGAGTGCATGACACTTTCGGAATTTTGATCATGCCCCTAGGGGTGGGCCCAGGGGTGGGGGGGGGGGTAGGGGGCAAAAATCAAAATTTCCAGTACATGGTCGTGTAACATATCAAAGAATCCAAATGTTTCATATGCCATTTTATGAACTAGGATGTAGTGCATGGCCTGAATGGACTTGTCCTGTTGTGAAGCCTGATCAGAGCCTGTACTACTGTTAACTGCTCACACTCAATTTAAACCCATATCCTGATGAATAAATTAATTTACCTAGTCCACTCCTGACTTTCAAAGCCTAATGTAATTTATCCATTCAAATTCACAATCTGAGTGACAGTGTAAATCCTGATTAGATGGAAGCCATCTGATCTGGATCTCCACTGCAAGAAAAGGGTTTGTCATGTTAAGCAGAACAAGGTTTCAAGCCCCAAAGTCTTTTGGAGTCAAACTCTACAGCCGTACGCATTTAGCCATAACTGACACACGTTTTTAGGGTCAGACTCCAACTTTTCAAAATTTGACTCCAACTTTTCAGATTTGAATCCAACTTTTTCCATGGATGGATTCTTAAACTCCTGTTTTCAAAATCCTAGTGAGAACTCTGACTCACTCACTCTATCACAGATGTAGCATCATGTAGCTCGATCTATTTCTCCCAGTCCTGATGAGCAGAGGCCTGTACATAGTGAGGAAGATTACATTCATATGTAAATAAGAGGGCCCAGAGGGCCCTGGTTCCCTCACCTGATCCAATGTTTAATAAGTGAGCCCCCGGCAGGGTCAATTTTGGCCTCAGGGCTATAATTTGAACAATCTTGGTAGAGGTCCACAAGATGAAGCTTCATATTGAATATGAAAGACCTGGGCTTTGTGGTTTCAGAGAAGAAGATTTTAAAGATTTACCCTGCATAAAGAAGTCTATGTAAAACAAGATTTTCCCTATATAAGCCCATGTAAAACCAAAGGGCCCTGGGGCGGGGGCATTTTTGGCCCCAGCACTATAATTTGAACAATCTTGGTAGGGGTCCACTAGATGAAGTTTCATACCAAACAGCAAAGACCTGGGCCTTCTGGTTTCAGAGAAGAAGATTTTTTTAAAGATTTTCCCAATATAAGCCCATGAAAAACAAAAGGGCCCCCGGGCGGGGGCATTTTTGGCCCCAGCACTATAATTTGAACAATCTTGTTAGGGATCAACTACATGAAGCTTCATACCAAATATCAAAGACCTGGGCCTTGTGGTTTCAGATAAGAAGATTTTTAAAGATTTTCCCTATATAAGCCCATGTAAAACCAAAGGGCCCCGGTGCGGGGGCATTTTTAGCTTCAGCACTATAATTTGAAAAATCTTGGTAGGGGTCCACCAGATGAAGCTTCATACCAAATATCAAAGACCTGGGCCTTGTGGCTTCAGAGAAGAAGATTTTTAAAGATTTTCCCTATATAAGCCCATGTAAAACAAAAGGGCCCCCGGGCGGGGGCATTTTTGGCCCCAGCACTATAATTTGAACAATCTTGGTAGGGATCAACTACATGAAGCTTCATACCAAATATCAAAGACCTGGGCCTTGCGGTTTCAGAGAAGAAGGTTTTTAAAGATTTTCCCTATATAAGCCCATGTAAAACCAAAGGGCCCCGGTGCGGGGGCATTTTCGGCCCCAGCACAATAATTTGAACAATCTTGGTAGGGGTCCACTAGATGAAGCTTCATACCAAATATCAATATCCTGGGCCTTGCGGTTTCAGAGAAGAAGATTTTTTAAGTTTTCGATGAAAAAAATCTACTTTTGGCTCCTGTGACCTATATGTGCAACGGACCGGAACCATTTGAACAGCTTTGAAAGGGGACCACCTAAGGATCATTCCTATGAAGTTTGGTCAAAATCTGATCAGTGGTTTAGGAGGAGATGTCGTTTGAAGAAAAAGTTTACAGACGTACACACGAATGCATGCACGGACGCACGGCGGACAAAAAGTGATCCCAAAAGCTCACCTTGTCACTACGTGACAGATGAGCTAAAAAGGTAACTTATTGTATACTGGTGGACTCTTCCATTGCTATATATTGGACAAGACTATTTGTCATATAAGGGGTATCAGACCTATTTTTTGTTTTAATCAATTTTTGATGGAAAATTCTGTTAGCAAATAGTGCAGGCCCTGATCAGACGCCGCGTTCTGCGGCGTCTGATCTGGGCCTGCACTGTTTTCCATGGTACCCCTTTATGGGTTTCCCTATAAACAAGAGTTGTCAGAAGACAACATAGAGTGCCTTTGGGGCCTACGTTGGATGAGGGCAAATTACTAGTATCTCAATTTTGCAGTTTTGACCAATAATGACATTTTCTTTTGTAAAAGAGCTACGTTAAACATATTTTATTGCCTTTCAGAACAGCAAATGGGGTTTGACCACAAGTTCTACCAACATTAGTTAAGGCCCTTCCCCTCTCCTTAAGCTTATCCATTTACTTTCAATACACTTTATAAACAAGAGTTGTCAGAGTTCTAAAAGAGCAAATCAGACTTCAGCAATTAAAAGAAAATCAGGAACATTCCTATGAATTTTGAATGAAATTGTTCCAGGAGTATAGGAGGAGTTGTCTTTTAAATATTTTTCTTATTTTTAGATCTGACGGCCATCTCGTTCATAGAAGCAGAACCATTTTAGCTATTCTGGTAGGCAATATTGGTGTGAAGTTTTAGCTTAATTTGACCAAGGTGTAGGAGTAAGCATTTAAAGCAAATTGTTGATGGTTTTCTATTTTTATCTCTGGTGCCATTTGTCTCACTGGAGTGAAAAGGTTTTAGCTAGTTTATTAGAGGGTCACCTAAGCAACATTCCTAAGAAGTTTAAACGAAATTGGCCCAGGGGTTTAGGTGAAGTAGTTGTTTAAAGATTTTTCTTTTTTTAGCTCTGGTGGCAACTTGTCATCGGAGCGAAATGATTTTAGCTCTTTTAATAGAGTGTCACCAAAACAACATTCCTATGAAGTTTAAATCAGATTGGCCCAGAGGTATGTAAAAAGTAGTCATTTAAAGATATTCTACTTTTAGCTCTGGTGGCCATCTTGTTCATGAGAGCGGAACGAATTTAGCTATTTTGATAGGGAGCCACCTAGGCAACATTCCTGTGAAGTTTAACTGAAATTGGCCCACAGATTTAAAAGGAGTTAGCATTTTCAGCAAACTGTTGGCATTTTTTCTATTTTTAGCTCTGGTGGCCATCTTGTTCATCGGACTGAGTGAGTGAGTGTTTGAGTTTTACGTCTCACCAACAGCTAAGGTCATACGGAGACGGGACCTGGATTTTAAGACTCATCTGAAAGTTTGGAGAAGCCCGGGATCGATCCTGCAATCCCTAATTTACAAGGCGAGTAGCAAAACCACTACACCATGGAAACTTGTAACTCTTGTTCATCGGAACAGAACGATTTTAGAAATTTGGTAGAGGGTCACCTAAGCAACATTCCTATGAAGTTTGAATGAAATTGGCCCATGGGTATAGGTGGAGTAGTCATTTAATGATTTTTCAATTATTAGCTCTGGTGGTCATCTTGTTCATCAGAGCGGATTGCTTTTAGCTATGTTAGTAGAGAGCCACCTAGGCAACATTCCTGTGAAGTTTAATTGAAATTGGCCTACAAGTTTAGGAGAAGTTAGCATTTTAAGCAAATTGTTGAAGTTTTTCTATTTTTAGCTCTGGCAGCCGTCTTGTTCATCAGAACGAAACGATTTTAGCTATTTTTGTTGGAGTCACCTAAGCAACATTCCTATGAAGTTTGAATGAAAAATGGGTATGAGAGAAGTAGTCATTTAAAGATTTTTCTATTTTTAGCTCTGGTGGCCATTTTGTTATCAGCGCAGAATGATTTTACCTTGTTTGGTAGACAGCCACCTAGGCAACATTCCTATGAAGTTTAACTGAAATTGGCCCAAGGGTTAAGGAGGAGTTAGCATTTTAAGCAAACTGTTGTTTTTCTATTTTTAGCTCTGACAGCCATCTTGTTCATCAGAGCCAAACGATTTTAGCTATTTTGGTAGGGGGTCGCCTAAGCAACATTCCTATGTAGTTTGAATGAAATTGGCCCAGGGGTATGAGAGGATTGTCGTATATTTTTTTTTTCTATTTTTAGCTCTGACGGCCAGCTTTTTTATCAGAGCAGATTGATTTTAGCTATTTTGGTAGAGAGCAACCTAGGCAACATTCCTGTGAAGTTTAAATGAAATTGGTCCAAGGGTTTAGGAGGAGTAGTCTTTTAAAGCAAATTGTTTAAGCGGGGCGCGGTACGCAGAAGAGGGACGACGAACATTCACTGATCACAATAGCTCACCACGAGCACTTCCTGCTCAGGTGAGCTCACAAATGCAGACATTGAAACAAAAACATGTTTAAGGGGAATGGGAAAATCTTCAGGGGAGGCAACTCCTGCAAAAGTATTTTTGTCTCCCATGTGAATAAGGGTCAACTCTTAAACAAAAGAATTTGCTCCTGAGGAGCATTGCTCCTGAGGAGCAAATTCTTTCCTTTACAAGTGGAACCCTTTTTCAGTGGGACAGAGCGAAAAGAAAAGCGAACAGGAAGTTCTGAAAGTTGTCTCCCTGTGAAAAATGGCGTGGAAAAATGTGCCAGGTGTTCCCATTCCCCATTAAACCAAATCTAAACACAAATTTTTTATTTGGTCTAAGCTGTGAACTCAAGTTACCTGGAATTAAAAGCATTTTCCAGCTGTCTTCTTGTCTCTGGGTTTCTAGCTTTCTTCATGCAAGGGAAGTAATGAGGATATTTCAGGGACACTTTACATTTCCCATTGTCAGTCTAAAAGCAAAAATATTTACCATACTTGTGGTAATTAGCACACATGCACTAAAGTGCACACAAATTCAAGATTTTTGTTTGATTTGAGGTTTAACGTCCCCGTCAACACTGTAAAGGTAATTTTGGAGACGTTGCTTCCAATTTTGTGGGACTTTTACCCGACACCGAGATGAAATGACATCTCAAGCCCTGTCGCCCAATGAAACCAATAGGGTTTATAAGCATGGACGGTCCGACACTTGCACCGCTTTGCCTGGGCAGGCTTAGATCCTCTAAGAGGTTTACCACTACTCGTGTGCGGGTCGGTTTCAGCTCTGCCTGGAAGCATCATGCAGCCCATCTATTTCTTCAAGCCCCGATGAGCGGGGCCGTCACACACAAATTTAAGACATATACAGTAAAATTCCGCTATTAAGACCACCTAAAATTAAGACTAATTCTGCTTTAAAAAGCTTATTTAGTAGGTTGCAGTTACTCCTTCTTTGTGTTTAATGCATATATTGTCCTCTGGTCATGGACCACCTTTGGGACTGTTCAAAAGTGGTCTTAAAGACCACTTTTGAACTGTCCCAAAAGTGGTCTTAATATAGGCATTTTACTGTATTTGACATCAATTTAGAGTACAAGCTTTAGCAGTCTGTTGAAGTTGAAACATTGCTTAAAGAGATAGGACCTTACATGAGTGTTCATGTATTATTGAATTTATAAAACAAGTTCAGGTAAAAGGATAAAATGCGAGGCTTTGCCAAGCATTTTATCCCTTTCCTCAATGTGTTTAATAAATTCAATAATACATGAGCACGAATGCAAGATTCTATTTATCATATGACATTTAAAACATATTTAATGCATGATTTTTGTAGAAAAATGTCAATAGTCCTCCATTAGTAAACGGGACATCCTTAACGACGTCATTAAGGATGTCGCACATGAAAAATTACGGAGCATATCTAACTAATTTGCGTACTTAATCCACTAGTGGATTATGGAATTTATTACATGGCTTTATTACATTCTCAGGCGTGACATCATATGATAAATGTTCCTTGTGCCAACTTTGGACATGCTTGGTTCAACCAAATATTTGGAGCATACCGCTGCATCTTACCATGGGCTTAACAGAATGACTTTCTACAGCTTCATTTCCATAACAAGCCTATACAAATACATAGTAAACTTTACCGCCGAAAAAATGAAAATTTTGAAATAAAAACAAGGCATCGCATACGATACAAATCCCCTCGCACTAGACAACTTTGTGTGTGGAAAACACTGAACTGGCAAAAGTCCAACTTGCTTGAGATATTATCATATGCAACATTTGTGTAAAGTTTGTTTAAAAATCCATCAATAAATGTACGTTCTAGAGTGATGACAATGTTTCTCTAAAAATAGCCATAGTGACCTTGACTTGAGGCCATGACCACGAAAGTAAATCTTACTCAAGATATTATCATAAGCATCTTTTGTGTAAAGTTATATTAAAATCTGTTAATAAATGTAGGCGGTAGAGCGATGACAAAGTTTTTCTAAAAATAGCCACAGTGACTTTGACCTTGAGGTCATGACCTTGAAAGTCAAAGCAACTCGAGATATTATCATAAGAAACATTTGTGTGAAGTTCTATTAAAATCCATCAATAAATGTAGGCGCTAGAGCAATGACAAAGTTTTTTCTAAAAAAAAGGACACAGTGACCTTGACCTTGAAAGTCGAAATAGCTCGAGAGGAACATTTGTGTGAAGCTATATTAAAGTGGTGAAAAATTTAAGTGCTAAAGCAATGACAAAGTTTTTCTAAAAATAGCCAAAGTGACCTTGATCTTGAAAGTCAAACTCGCTCGAGGTATTGTCATAAGGAACATTTGTGTGGAGTTATATTGAAATCAGTGAAGAAATGTAGTCGCTAGAGCAATGACAAAGTTTTTCTAAAAATAGCCAAAGTGACCTTGACCTTGAAAGTCAAAATCTCTCAAGATATTGTCATAAGGAACATTTGTGTGAAGTTATATTCAAATCGGTGAAGAAATGTAAGCGCTAGAGCCATGACAAAGTTTTTCTAAAAATAGCCACATTGACCTTGACCTTGAAAGTGGAACTCCCTAGAGATTTCGTTATAAGGAACATTTGTGTGAAGTAATATTGAAATTGGTGAAAAAATGTAAGCGCTAGAGCAATGACAAAGTTTTTCTAAAAATAGCCAGTGAGCTTGACCTTTAAAGTCAAACTAGTTCGAGGTATTGTCATAAGGAACATTTGTGTGAAGTTATAGTGAAATCAGTAAAGAAATGTAGGTGCTAGAGCGATGACAAAGTTTTTCTAAAAATAGCCATAGTGACCTTGACCTTGAAAGTCGAAATGGCTCGAGATATTGTCATCAGGAACATTTGTTTGAAGTTATATTGAAATCAGTGAAGAAATGTAAGAGCTAGAGGGATGACAAAGTTTTTCTAAAAATAGCCACAGTGACCTTGGCCTTGAAAGTGGAACTCGTTAGAGATATTGTCATAAGGAACATTTGTGTGAAGTTATATTGAAATCAGTGAAGAAATGTAAGCGCTAGAGCGATGAAAAGTTTTTCTACAAATAGCCACAGTGACCTTGACCTTAAGGCCATGACCTTGAAAGTCGAACACGCTCGAGATATTTTCATAAGGAACATTTGTGTGAAGTTATATTGAAATTGGTGAAGAAATGTAGGCTCTAGAGCGATGACAAAGTTTTTCTAAAAATAGCCACAGTGACCTTGACCTTGAGGTCATGACCTTGAAAGACGAATTCGCTCGAGATATTGTCATAAGGAACATTTGTGTGAAGTTATATTGAATAAGTGAAGAAATATAGGCAATAGAGCGATGAAAAAGTTTTTCTAAAAATAGCCACAGTGACCTTGACCTTGAGGCCATGACCTTGAAAGTCGAACTTGCTAGAGATATTGTCATAAGGAACATTTGTGTGAATTTATATTGAAATTGGTGAAGAAATGTAGGCGCTAGAGAGATGACACAAAGTTTTTCTAAAAATAGCCACAGTGACCTTGACCTTGAGGCCATGACCTTGAAAGACGAACTCGCTTGAGATATTTTTATAAGGAACATTTGTGTGAAGTTATATTGAAATCAATGGAGAAATGTAGGTACTAGAGGGATGACAAAGTTTTTCTAAAAATAGCCACTGTGACCTTGACCTTGAGGCCATGACCATGAAAGTCGAACTCGCTTGAGATGTTTTTACAAGGAACATTTGTGTGAAGTTATAATGAAATTGGTGAAGAAATGTAGGCGCTAGAGCGATGACAAACTTTTTCTAAAAATAGCCACAGTGACCTTGACCTTGAGGTCATGACCTTGAAACTCAAACTCGCTCGAGATATTTTTAAAAGGATCATTTTTGTGAAGTTATATTGAAATTGGTGAAGAAATGTAGGCGCTAGAGCGATGATAAAGTTTTTCTAAAAATAGCCACAGTGACCTTGACCTTGAGGTCATGACCTTGAAAGTTGAACTCGCTCAAGATATTGTCATATTGAACATTTGTGTGAAGTTATATTAAAATCGGTCAAGAAATGTAGGCGCTAGAGCAATGACAAAGTAGGTACTTACGTACTTACGTACGGGACAAATGCTATATCCCCCCTCACAACTATGTTGTGCGAGGGGATAAAAATGTGGTATTTTTCTTATTTCTGCTCTAAAATATAGATTGTGGGGATTCTTTAGAACCGCCTCAAATGCTCAAAATATAGACTGTGGGTACTCGTTAGAACCGCAAGGCGGTTCTAACGAGTACCTACAATCTATATTATATAGCAGAAATAAGAAAAATAATGTTTACCCCTGTAAACCCCAGTTTTATTATGTCAAAGTGGGGTTCAAGGGAGTCAAAATTATATAGGTGTGTTTTCATGATGTGATTTTTAGCTCACTGGTGAGCTTATGGTATGGTAAGGCTCCACTGCTATCATTTGTCTTCTGTCTATCAACATTTACAAACATCTCCTCTGAAACCATGGGATAGATTGAAGTCAAATTTCATGTGAAGCATCCATGGGATGGGAGAACAATTTTTGTTTTGTTTATTTTTGTTTGATTTGAGGTTTAAAGTCCCCGTCAACACTGTATAGGTCATTTTGCAGATGCTACTTCCAATTTTGTGGGACTTTTACCCGACATTGAGATGGAATGACATCTCAAGCCCCGTCGCCCAATGAAACCAATAGGGTTTATAAGCATCTACTGTCCGACTCGCACCACTTTACCTGGGCAGGCTTAGGTCCTCTATGCTGTTTACCAGTACTCATGTGCGGTCGGATTTAAGCTCTGCGTGGAAGCATCATGCAGCCTATATATTTCTTCAAGCCCCAATGGGCGGGGGCCGCATGGGAGAACGAAAGTTTGTTCACGGGATCTGGGTCACATGACCAAGATGGCCGCCATGCACATATAAGGTAAAAACCCTTCATAAATCTTCTTCTTTTCCTAAAGCAGTGAGCCTATTGTCATGAAAAGACTCAAGCCAATCATATCTTGCTCAAATGATGACCCATGCATGACCTTGACCTATTTTAGGCCAAGGTCAAATTTGGTTGCATAGGCTTTTGTATGGAAAAAAAAGTCAAAACTGTGTATTTTTTTAGAAACTGTTGCAGCCTGTGATCTGATAATTGGCAGATGCAGTGTCCTACGTGAGTAAATGATAACACATGAAAATTCAAGGTCAAGGTAATTCCTTGACCTCAGTCCAAGGTCATTCAGTTTTGAAAATTAAAACTTGTTTTTCTCAGAAACCACTGGACCATTTCTAACCAAGAAGTTGTGGAGTACTTACCTTTTCTAAAGATTTAATGAAATCTTCAGGTAAACCAGCTGAAAAATAAAATGAAACTTTAGTCATTATTTCCCAATATATGTATTTTTGCCCATTTCCCCAGTAGTAAAGATAAAGATGCTTTACTAAGCATCGCATATCAGAAACAGTTAAGATAAGCTCTGTGGAGCTTTTTGCGACAAAGTATCGTTTATCTTCCTAGGACTACCCCTGATAATGTGAGTGTCAGCGAAGGAAGCTCCTTATACCATTTTTTTACACCTTCGGTATGGCATGGCCAGAGATTGACCTGCAACCCGCTGATCCCAAAGTAGATACTGTACCACTGAGCTATTGGGGCCAGAAAATGGCCAATTCAGCCACAGACATTAGGACACACATGTAAAATAGTGCATTATTTCATGGCTCTTAACATTTACATGTTTTATAAAAATTTGCGATATTTTTCTTTTTCTGCTATAAACACAGATTTGTGTGTGTTCGTTAGAACAACCTCATTGACCAAATGGAGTTGTTAACCCTTAAGACAGCGACAAAAACTACATCTGAAAATGTTGTCAGCTTGTGTCATCTGCTGATTTTTTGCAAGTCTGATCTTGGTCCACACTGTTCGCAAAAAAATTACTTTTAAGGTAACCGACAGACGGCAAAGCAGACGACAATTGTTGTGATTGGCATTTTATGGGTGTTAATATGATCAAGTTTCACCAAGGAAAAGTTAAGTTTAAAGACAGATGTTTTGACCAACTGTATTTTTTTCCATAAACTAGAAAATCAGTGTGGGCCCTGATCAGACTGCTCCTACAGGAGCAGTCTGATCTGGGTCCACACTGTTTGCAAAAAAAAAATACTTTTAAGGTAACCGGAAGATGGCAGACGGCAAAGCAGACGACAATTGTCGTGATTGGCATTTTATGGGTGTTAATATGATCAAATTTCACCAAGGAAAAATTAAGTTTAAAGACAGATGTTTTGGCCAACTGTATTTTTTTTCCATAAACTAGAAAATTTTTGAATATGATGAATACTCCTACCAACAAAACTCTTAAGTTAATTTAAGATATGTTACTCTTCCACTCATAGTAGAGTTCTCTGACCTTTAATCACATGCAAGAAACAGACAACTGCCTTTCTTGAATCAGCGGAAGGGAGAGAATTACCGCAGAAAAGATTTCATGATCAATATCCATGAAAGAATGCTGCAGACCCTGGCAGGTATCTAACCCATGTCCTCCTGATCACCAATCAGGCGCGCATCCAACTAAGCTACCGAGGCAGGCATCTCTATGTGTAACAAGCTCTTTTAATGCTATAATTAGAATCCAGAGAAAATGCTACGTTCACTGCATACCAGTACGGTAATTACATCTGATTCAAATGTAATTCCTACATTGGGCTATTTTACTGGTCTGTATTGTTCCTCCAATGTGAACTCTCAAATAGTGTTCACATCATTTGGACTCTTATTTAAGAGGAATGGGAACACCTGGCATATTTATTTGCCATTTTTCAATGAAAGACAATTTTCAAGACTTCCTGTTCAATTTTCTATTAACTGCGTACCACAGAAAAAGGAGAGTACTCTTAAAGGAAAGAATTTGCTCCTCAGTAGCAAATTCTTTCCTTTAAGAGATGACCCCTATTTTCATGGGAGACAAAGATACTTTTGCAGGAGTTGCCTCCCCTGAAGGTGTAGCCATTCCCCTGAAATTTATTACCATATCACTTACCTCCTAAACTTATTCAACAGCAGTAACATCATAGCATAAGCTGGGGTACATGAAATGTACATCATCTGAAGCTCCCCATCCCCCACTTCCACCACCAACAACTTGGGAGGAAAGGAGAAATGGAAGATACACCAGAGATTTTTACTGAAATCAGCTCTCATATCACCCAGTTTCATACTTATTTCTGACTTAAAGAACAGCATATTTGTCACAAGATTCCAACTGAAATCTACTCTCTTGCCAATAAGTTCCTTATCCAATTCCTCAACAGTGATTTTGAACTCAAGAAAAGCATCCTCAACATTGAAATTCATATTCTAATAAGATTCAGTTGCTTACCTAATTCCTCTACAGTAATTGGGAACTCCACCGCAGCATTCTCAGCATTGAGATTCTTACTCTGATATAATTCAGTTCCTTGCCTAATTCCTAAAGGTTACTGTGTACTCATGAAAAGCATCCTCTTCACTCAGATTCATACTGAAATCTATACTCATATCACTTTAGCTCCTTACCTAATTCCTCTACTGTGAACTCCAGAATAGTGTTCTCATCATTGATTTTTTACTGGAATCTATACTCATATCACTTAGCTCCTTACCTAATTCCTCTACTGTGAACTCCAGAATAGTGTTCTCATCAATATTTTTTTACTGGAATCTATACTCATATCACTTTGCTCCTTACCTAATTCCTCTACTGTGAACTCCAGAATAGTGTTCTCATCATTATCCCACGCTTTTAAAAAAAGCGTTCGGGGATATTGTGAATGCCTCCGTCCGTCTGTCCGTCCGTCACGCTATCTCCTCCTTAACCACTGGTTGGAATGTAACCAAATTTGGTACACAGCTTCCTTACATGATGAGGGCGTGCAATGTCACATTTATTTTTGGCCCCGCCCCCAGGGGCCTTGGGGAGGGGTCAAAAGGTCAAATATCAATTTGATTCAATTTCAAAGCCAATTTTATAGATTTTGAAACCAAACTTTGCATAAGTAATGATTAATGTATATGTAACACATATTGAACAGGATCTTGGCTGCGACCCTTGGGTCATGCCCAAGGGGTCGGACTTGTGTGTGTGTGTGTGTGGGGGGGGGGGTGGGGTCAGGTGGTCAAAATTCAAATTTTACCGAATATCAAAGTGAAGGGGGTGATTAGTAGGACACAAGTAAAATTTTGACCCTGGGGTCAGATTGGGGCCCTGGGGGAGGGGTCAAAGGGTCAAAATTTAAGTTTTTTGGAACATAGTCATGTGGCATATCAAATTGAAGGGCATGATTAGTAGAATATAATACAGGGAATATTTTGACCCTGGGGTCAAATTAGGACCCAGGGTGAGAGGTTTTCGGTACTTGCCCCCCCCACCCCGCCCCCCCCTGTAGAAAGTGTGGGGATTTGCGACAGTATTCTAGTTGAGATTTTTACTGAAATCTGTACTCATATCACTTAGCTCCTTACCTAATTCCTCTACTGTGAACTCCAGAATAGTGTTCTCATCATTGATTTTTTACTGGAATCTATACTCATATCATTTAGCTCATTACCAACTTCCTCTTCTGTGAACTCTAGAATAGTGTTCTCATCACTGAGATTTTTACTGAAATCTATACTCATATCACTTAGCTCCTTACCCAATTCCTCTCCTGTGAACTCCAGAATAGTGTTCTCATCAATGAGATTTTTACTGAAATCTATACTCATATCACTTAGCTCCTTACCTAATTCCTCTACTGTGAACTCCACAATAGTGTTCTCATCATTGAGAATTTTACTGGAATCTATACTCATATCACTTAGCTCCTTACCTAATTCCTCTACTGTGAACTCCAGAATAGTGTTATCATCATTGAGAATTTTACTGGAATCTATACTCATATCACTTAGCTCCTTACCTAATTCCTCTACTGTGAACTCCAGAATAGTGTTCTCATCAATATTTTTTTACTGGAATCTATACTCATATCACTTTGCTCCTTACCTAATTCCTCTACTGTGAACTCCAGAATAGTGTTCTCATCATTATCCCACGCTTTTAAAAAAAGCGTTCGGGGATATTGTGAATGCCTCCGTCCGTCTGTCCGTCCGTCACGCTATCTCCTCCTTAACCACTGGTTGGAATGTAACCAAATTTGGTACACAGCTTCCTTACATGATGAGGGCGTGCAATGTCACATTTATTTTTGGCCCCGCCCCCAGGGGCCTTGGGGAGGGGTCAAAAGGTCAAATATCAATTTGATTCAATTTCAAAGCCAATTTTATAGATTTTGAAACCAAACTTTGCATAAGTAATGATTAATGTATATGTAACACATATTGAACAGGATCTTGGCTGCGACCCTTGGGTCATGCCCAAGGGGTCGGACTTGTGTGTGTGTGTGTGTGTGGGGGGGGGGGGGGGGGTCAGGTGGTCAAAATTCAAATTTTACCGAATATCAAAGTGAAGGGGGTGATTAGTAGGACACAAGTAAAATTTTGACCCTGGGGTCAGATTGGGGCCCTGGGGGAGGGGTCAAAGGGTCAAAATTTAAGTTTTTTGGAACATGGTCATGTGGCATATCAAATTGAAGGGCATGATTAGTAGAATATAATACAGGGAATATTTTGACCCTGGGGTCAAATTAGGACCCAGGGTGAGAGGTTTTCGGTACTTGCCCCCCCCCCCCCCCCCCCACCCCGCCCCCCCCCCCCCCCTGTAGAAAGTGTGGGGATTTGCGACAGTATTCTAGTTGAGATTTTTACTGAAATCTGTACTCATATCACTTAGCTCCTTACCTAATTCCTCTACTGTGAACTCCAGAATAGTGTTCTCATCATTGATTTTTTACTGGAATCTATACTCATATCATTTAGCTCATTACCAACTTCCTCTTCTGTGAACTCTAGAATAGTGTTCTCATCACTGAGATTTTTACTGAAATCTATACTCATATCACTTAGCTCCTTACCCAATTCCTCTCCTGTGAACTCCAGAATAGTGTTCTCATCAATGAGATTTTTACTGAAATCTATACTCATATCACTTAGCTCCTTACCTAATTCCTCTACTGTGAACTCCACAATAGTGTTCTCATCATTGAGAATTTTACTGGAATCTATACTCATATCACTTAGCTCCTTACCTAATTCCTCTACTGTGAACTCCAGAATAGTGTTATCATCATTGAGAATTTTACTGGAATCTATACTCATATCACTTAGCTCCTTACCCAATTCCTCTACTGTGAACTCAAGAATAGTGTTCTCATCATTGAGAATTTTACTGAAATCTATACTCATATCACTTAGCTCCTTACCTAATTCCTCTACTGTGAACTCCAGAATAGTGTTCTCATCATTGAGATTTTTACTAAAATCTATACTCATATCACTCATCTTCTTCTTAATATCTTTTATCTGCTCTTGAGTATCCTTTGGTAAATGCAAACCTACAGAAAAGAAAGAGCATGTACAGTACAGTCAACGATACATTCCTATCTGTGTCGTTTCCCGGTGACAATCCGTCATGGTGACAAAGCCTCATGTCTCGCTGAACAGTTTCCCTGTCGCGGTGACAAGATTCAAGGCAGCGAGACAGGTGAAATTGTCCCGATGACTCGGCGGTACACACTGCGACCCAGCGAGACACAGCGTGACATTTTATTGCATGGTTATGTAATCATTACGCCCGAGCTCCATCTACCTGGATAAAACTTATATTAAAAAAAAAAAAAAATCCGGGTCTTCCCAATATCTTTGAATTTATATTTTCTTAAAAAAATAAACATATGAGTAATATTATATACATAAAAAAACGTTTTTGTCCTTATTATTTTCCAAATTTAGGGGTACCCTAATTAGTTACCTTTAGAAATTCAATGAGAAAAAGGCTGATTTTTTTTTTTTTTGCAAACAGTGAAGGCCCTGACCAGATGTCTTGGCGCAGGCTGATCTCGGCCTTGCGCGCTTTGTGAGTGTCAAAAATAGCTTAGACGCAACAACCATTTTTTACAAACAGTGAAGGCCCTGACCATATGTCGCGGCACAGGCTGATCTCGGCCTGCGCTCTTTGCGAGTGTCAAAAATAGCTTAGACGCAACAACCATTCTTTTTCTTTTTACTCTTCTTCAATAGCTTTTGTTTTTCGCTTACGCAACAAGTATTTCTAACACGCTGCTTGGGCGCCTCTTTGATAGCAGATGCGCCCCTTTAAATCAACCTGAAATATCGACAGTGTGCAGGGTCACAGCAGTTCCAACAAATTACGAAGAATCAGCTCAGCCTCCGCATCCATGTAGTGCGACCAGAGACTTCTCTTGCTGCAGGAAGGAACATTGGACCCTTAATTATCCTCAAAGCGCACAACGAAGACTCTTATCAGACTGCGCAGATACGAAGACTGATCAGATTGCGCGGATGTGCTAGGCGCACATGTAAACTGCAGGAAATGCTGTGCCCCGACTCAATTTATAATGATGTTTCTCGTACTAGAAGTTCGCTATATTAAGCACGTGCGCCGACGTATAAGTTGTGAACAAAAGAATCTTTTCACAACAGACAAACAATTAACTGCCTGGTTTTGGTCAATGTGTAATGCAAAACGCCAGTGTCCTGTGCACCATGCCACATTATCCTATCTCATCACGTTAACAAGTCCGTGTATTGAGTATCCCTACGTGGGATTGAGATTTCATTGTTCTAAACATTTGGGTACTCGATGAGGCGGTTCTAACGAGCATCCAAAGCCTAAATTTAGACTAGAAATACAAGACTGCATAAAATATGCATATCTTGTCAGGTAAGGCTCATCAATATACCCGGAACTCAAGACATGTCTTGTTCACTGACCATAAAGTATATGAGCTAGCGCACGACAAAACTTATCATAAAACCTGTCTGACATACAAGGGATCAGATCAGTATCACCGTGGCTGCAGAAGAGGCAGATGATTGGCGAATACTGATCAGAATGCATGGATGCGCATGCCGACATGCGTCTTCAGTGGTCGTTCAACTACCTGCGTAGACTCAAATCAAAATGCACAACCGGAGTTTGCAATTTACCGGCGGTGGCTATGTGAGACTCTGATCAGACTACTCGGATTGACAGGCCGAGCTTACACTTTGCATACTTATCGTATTGCACGGATGAGACCCTATGCTACGTCTCTGCTGGTCTGAGGCTAGAGAAGTTGCATAAAGTCGGTAAATACTGATGAAACTGCGTGAATGCGCATGTCGAGCTGCGCCTTCTCTCAGTCTGGCCATTCAGTGATTGCTCAGATCAACATGCACAACCAGAGTTTCGTATTTGTATATGTATGTAACGATATCCCAGTGGCTGGGTAAGACTGATCAAACTACTTGGATGAGGAGGCTGAGCTGAGCTTCTGTTGGTCGCACACAGTGGCCTGTACTGCAAAGAATCGGATCAACATCCACTGTCTGAGGCAAGTGGCAATGAATAGCACTGTGGCTACAAAAGGCGCATTATACCGTGGTAGGCGAATACTTTTCATACTGCATGATTGTGAAGGCTGATTTGTGTCTTGTAGCTGCACATTCTTATTTGGTTCAGCGTTGTGTAAAGGGGTTACCAGTAGAATCGATCTTGACAGGTAGACCCAGATCAGACGCCGTAGAAAGCAGTCTGTTCGGGCCTACACTGACAGTAAGGATGGAAGGAATTTCTTCAAGTGTATTGTGTCAGTATCTACATGTGCATATTAAAACTTTATCATATGACGTCGTTGATAAGCAGTGGATAACGTCGTGTAATAAAATATCGTATGACCACACGTGTAATAACACTTTGGCGGGATTAAGTAATGTCATGACGACGTCCATGTCAACAAAGCATTTTTTTGTGGAAAATTTGTCAAATCTAAAGGCGATGAAATCCAATTTAAAGTGGTCATATGATAAACAGAATCTTACACTCGTGGTCAATTCATATGAAATTTATGAAACTCGCCGAAGTTTCATATGACATGACCACTCGTGTAAGATCCTGTATATAAAAAAAAAACGCAAGATAATATCGACACCCAGCCAAGTCGACTTTAAAAACACTTAGATCATGTAAGAAAATTATAATATTATAATGCTGTTAAAAATTGGTGACTAGAAAGAGCTCCTCACACCTCTGATACTGCTCAGGTTCAATTGCACACTGAGGATAACGTCTCATAGACGTAGACACTACGTCTTTACGCAACGCCGACACTGCGACGTACCATTGAAATTATTTAAGGAATGAAGATAATTTATATAACGTTCATCGAAGTATGAACAACATCGGGTCACGAGCAAAAAAAAAAAAAAGTTCACTGAAATTTTGCTCGTGACCCGGTGTAAGTTAATTTGATGAACGTAAAAAAATTACCTTTATTACTTAAAGCTACGTCTTTACGCAGCCCCGACGTCGATGCCACGCTGCTCTCAAACCGGACGTATCAATGTAATTTACATAAATGACATCCGCCTTTTAACAATAGAATCATAGACACATCGACGTCGACGCTACGTCTCCACGCCGCGCCGATGTCACGCTGCTCTTAAACTAAAATGAACGTTACAGAAACTTCTTTCGCCTGTTAAATATTTTAGACACAGTAACATCCAGGGTACATCGACGCCGACGCTACGTCTCCACGCAGCGCCGACGCCGATGTTACGCTGCACTCAAACCAAAATAAATTTTAAAGAAATGACTTCCGCCTGTTAAACAATTTAGACTCAGTAGCATCCAGGGTCTACACGCAGCGCCGTCGCCGATGTTTCGCTGCTCTCATTACAAAATGATTTATAGCGTCTATGTCACCGTTCGTGGTAAAGCAGAAAAAAAACACGACCATCCTTTGTAGAATATAGTCTCACATATGACGCAAGCAAGGCTCGAACCGCAGTGATGAGAGACCTAATGATTAAGAATTGGCGCTCTTACCCACCAGGCAATGACCGTACCACCATATCCTATACTTTTTCAGCATTCTTGAGGCAGTTTCGTGTTCGAACTATAAAAGGGTCTACCCTGGTTTTCTTCGGAGCACGGGAACGTGCCCATTTTTTCAGAGAATAAAGCGTCATTGGTTAATAAGCTAAGGGACCAAGAAATGTGCACCAGAAAAAGGATTTGACGCCGTCGCTCAACAGCTGACTACGGTGATGATGAGAAAACCTGTCTACCCTTAGTCTACCCTTAAAGACGCATTTATTCCTTGGGAGCAAATTCTTTCCTTTCAGAATAGACTCGACTCACCGAGGCACTCTCAGCCATATGATCCCAGCATGCAACAAGCATGAGCCACGTCATGGCAAAACCCGTTCGGCTGTTTGCGAGCAACTAAGAGACATGGCAGCCTGTGCATAGGCACAGTCTGGTCAGCATTCCAATTTGCTGCTTGGACAGCTTGATACCAAGTTTACTCCTGTTACATGTAACTGAGTTGACCAGTATGATATGACCTCATCGCAATGCTTCTACCAATCTTTGCGGCCCCCGCCCATCGAGGCTTGGAAAAATAGATGGGCTGCATGATTTCAAAATAGACTCGACTCACCGAGGCGTTACAAATGTGGCAGTGAAACAATAAGACCCCAGCATTTTACAGCAAGCATGAGCCACGCCATGGCAAAACCCGTTCGACTGTTTGCGAGAGACCAGTCAGCCTGCGCATACGCACAGTCTGGGCAGCTTGATACCGAGTTTACTTCTCTAATACATGCAGCTGAGCTGACCAGTTTGATTTGACCTTGTCGCAATGCTTCTACCGATCTATGCCGGGTCTCTTGAAGTCTTCTTTAGCGCTAACAGTTCTTTCCATTTTGTGATGTGCACTTTTTCGCATGCAGTGCCTCATTGATAATGTGCCTCTCTGATAGCTGAAGCGCCCCTTTAAGAGAGTCTTCCCGTTTTTCACAACAGCACCGGAAGTCACTGAGATACAATTACGTCATTTAGGCACAGCGGTTGTAGCATACGAAAAGGTCGTTACAGGAATATGCTATAACTCGTTTTGGAAGGGATCTTTCATAGAAGATACGCCCATTACGCATGTGCGTAATGAAATATATTTGCAGTAAAGAGAAAGCACCAAAATAATAGAGTTCTCCATTACATATATCATATGGGCTGTTTTTAAAGGAAAGAATTTGCTCCGAGGGAGCAAATTCTTACCTTTAAGAGTAGCCCCCATCTCGGAAAAAGCTGTTTTACATAGATTTGTTTCAGGTTGTGCGCTATAATATTTTGGTTCTGTTTGATTCTGTACGTTTTTTTGTGGGTGTGTTAATCCCACGCCGCGAAGTGGAGAGGGGATTGTTGGAATGAACTTCCTCCGTCCATGGCCGTCCGTCCGTTGATAACAGTTTCTGTCCGCTGCATAGCTCCTTAACGCCATTACATTTTGGTCAGATCTTGGCATAGAAGTGAGATGATGTGCAGAACCAATAACACAACCATGCGGCATTGTCAACTCAAGGCCATTGTCACAGTTGTGTGTTCTTGAGTTTGAGCAATGAATTCTTTTCTGCTCCATATCAACTGAACCCTTTGATAGTTTGTTTGATTTGAGATTTTACGTCCCCATCAACACTGTATAGGTCATTTTGGAGACGTTGCTTCCAACTTTGTGGGACCTTTTTAAGACACTGAGATGAAATGACGTCTCCAGGCCTGTGGCCCAATGAAACCAATAGAGTTAATAAGCACGGGCGGTCCGACTCGCACCACTTTGCCTCTTGGCGGTTTACCAGTACTCTTGTGCGGTCGGTTACAGCTCATGCAGCTTATCAATTTCTTCAAGCCCCAATGGGCGGGGCCGGACCCCTTTGATAGATTTTCATTAAAGTGAAAGAAGTAATTTTGTATAGTAAATCAACACCAACACGAAATAATCTTTGTCATGCTTCTACATCAACGTTTCGCCATCATCGGTTCTTCATATTAAAAACAAAAAAAAACATAGATGACGTCGCACACAAGCAATGCACCACGCCAACTATGTTACCCAAAAAAATAACGGCAACCCGAAGCAGAGCAATTCAGAAGCAGAACAACACGCATACATGTACATGTGGCATGCGAAAACCAAGACTAGGGTCTGTGGTGCCCCCCCCCCCCCCCAAACACACACACATGCTTATTTTATCCGAGCACGAAATTTGTTCCGCTCATAAACTTCAAAACTGTTGGCATTTCAACCCTTATCTTGCTGAATATTCATTTAAGCCACACCCATTTCTGTCTATCAACCAATCAAATTACTTGATGTAATTTATAGCTACAAATTTATAAACTGAATGCCAAAACAGTGTATATCCTGATCAGATGGCTTCTTCAGAAGCCATCTGATCTGGATCTACACTGTTTGCAAAGATAGGGGTTGTCGTGAACAGCAAGATAATGGTTAAAATTTATGAGCAGGCCAAATAAGTCTGTGCTGATCTGAGCAGGAAAACCGCCTCTTTCATTTCATATGTATCTCGATATTGACGAGCATAATAAATTTCATGCCACGAAGACCCGAGCATGAAGATTCTATTATCCCGAGGCCAGGCCGGGCGGATCAGCCTGCGCATCCGCGCAGTCGGATAAAAGTCCCCATCGGCCGTACAAATAGTAACTAGATTACCAGCCATCCAAAGCGCGCACAGCGAAGGCCCAGATCAAACTGCGCAAATGTGCAGGCTGATCCGAGTCATAGCCGAGCGCGCATGTAAATATAACGAATCGACGCAAGCCGGAAAACTATCACCAGCCTAGCCACTGAAACTCTCGTAAAGGCAATAACAACGGCCGGGGAAAGTAAAAAAAAAAAAATATAAAAAAAAAAAATTACCAGGCCGCACCCACGCGCAGGCTGACAAAATTATAAGCGGACCGTAAGGGGTAAGGGGATGTAAATTGATTTTGCCTGACCACAATCTTCGCCCTTGATTCTGTCATGAATTGTTCCGTTTAGGACGATAAGAAATGAGCGACCAATGACAACTCAGATCAGCATACGCAACTGCGTACACTGATCAAAGTCTTCGCTGTTCGCATTAGAGTTACAACCGTTTTTAATGCCCCCGCCATTCGAAGAATGGTGGAAAGGGCATTAAGTGTTACCCCCGTTCGTTCGTCCGTCCCGACATCGTGTCCGGGCCATAACTCCTAAACCGTATGGAATATATTACTGAAACTTCACAGGTGCATTCATCACACTGAGTCGATGTGTCATGAACAAGGAAGACAACTCTTGCTTTTTTTGGTTTTTGAATTAGCTGCCCTTGACTTAGTTCCATATAGAAAACCTTTTGTTTTTGTTTGATTTGAGGTTTAACGTCCCCGCCAACACTGTAAAGGTCATTTTGGAGACGTTGCTTCCAATTTTGTGGGACTTTTACCCGACATTGAGACGAAATGACATCTCAAGCCCTGTCGCCTAATGAAACCAATAGGGTTTATTAGCATGGACGGTCCACCTCGCACGGCGGTTCCTGGACAGATCCTCTTAACTGTTTACCAGTACTAGTGCGCGGGCCGGATTCAGCTCTGCGTGGAAGCATCATGCAGCCCATATATTTCTTCAAGCCCCTATGGGCGGGGGCCACATATAGTAAACCGTGTCCGGGCCATAACTCCTAAACCGTATGGAATATATTCATGAAACTTCACAGGTGCATTCATCACACTGAGACGATGTGTCATGAACAAGGAAGACAACTCTTGCATTTTTGGTTTTTGAATTATCTGTCCTTGATTTAGTTCCATATAGTAAACCGTTTCATGAATGGCATTTGGCGGGGGTATCCGTGTCCTATGGACACTATTTCTAGTTTTTTTTTCTTTTTGCTGTGCGCTTTTTTGAGTCATGATAATAGAAGCAGGGGTTAAACTGATACACAGAATAGTAGAAGCAGAATAGACACTTTGAAGATTACCAAGACTGATCAGATGGCACACTGGTTGATACACGACATATTTGACCATTAGTTTAGCTAGCCTCGCAGAGGCGTTTCATATGTAAACCCGCAAAAACGCAATGGAACAGTCAGACCCCATCGCTCAGCAATAATGTGCCCCGTCATGAGAAAACCTGTTCCATTATTTTCGTGCGACAAAAGGGCCGGTCAGCCTGGGCGTCCATGAGTCTGATCAGCACTTTCTTTAATTTGCTGCAACTTTGTAGCTGAGATGACCGGTTTGTGTCTACTCTTGACCTCGATACCGTTTTATCAGCGCTTTAGTACCAGATCTTATGATTATGGGTACCCATATAGAACAGTTGGAGCAGACTTGACTAAAGACAGCCATATTCTGTTAGATTAGCCTCACCGAGGCGTTTTAAATGTGAACCCGTTTTAGCAAACTATTGACCCCTTATATGGAGCGCTGACAGTTTGTTTTCCAATTAGTGACATGCAACTTTTTCCATAACGTTCCTCATTGATTCTACAGCAACACGTGATGTCATTGATTATTTTCGAGCACAGACGGTTATTGCATACGAAAAGGTCTTTACATTAATACGCTGTCGCTCATATTCTCTTGGGGGTTTTATGGGTTTGTTTTGTTTTCCAGCCATCCAAAGCGCGCACAGCGAAGACCAAGATCAGATTGCACAAATGCGCAGGCTGATCCGAGTCATAGCCGGGTGCGCATGTAAATCTAACAAATCGCCGCATCCCGGAAAACTATGTGGCAATTACAACGGCCCACAAAAGAACAAAAAAAAAAAAAAAATACAGATAATGACCAGGCCGCGCCTACGTTGACGAATTTATAATCGGACCTTTAAAAGACTAAGGGACGGGAGATGATCGTGAAATCTTCTCTATGGCCACCTTCTCCCTTCCGCTGATTCAAGAAGGGCATTTGTCAGTTTCTGGCCCGAAAGGACGTGTGCTGTACTGGTTACGGTCAGTGAAAAAAAATACTGGCGGGAGGGGGGGGGGGGGGGGGGCATTAAATTGATTTTACGTGGCCGCCATCTTCGCCCTTGGTTCTATCCTGAAGCGTGAAGTTTACCGTTTAGGATAATAAGAAATTAGTGACTAATAACAACTCAGATCAGCCTGCGCATCAGCGTAGACTGATCAAAGTCTCCGCTGTTCGCATGAGAGTTACAAGCAAAGACTTAAGCATACCGGCTAGATTCGCAGGCGGATCTGATTCTTCCTTGGTTTGAAATAGTTTTTTGCTGTGCGCTGGCTCATTTGAGTCATGATAATAGAAGAAGGGGTTAAACTGATACACAGAATAGTAGGAGAAGAATAGTCTTTGAAGATTACCAAGACTGATCAGATAGCACCCTGGTCGATATACGACTAAATTGGCCATTAGTTTAACTAGCCTCGCAGAGGCGTTTCAAATGTGAACCCGCAAAAATGCAATGGAACAACCAGACCCCATCGCTCAGCAAGAATGTGCCCCGTCATGAGAAAACCCGTTCCATTTTTTTGCGTGCAACAATGGGGCCGGTCAGCCTGCGCATCCGTAAGTCTGAGCAGCACATTTTAATTTGCTGTCAGTTTGTAGCCGAGATGACCGGTTTGTGTCTTGACCTCGTCGCAAACCCCGAATACCGTTTTACCATTGCTTAATTTTAGGGGAACAAGGGAATAAAACTCACTTTGAGGAACTGTGTGCATTGTTTGAAAACACTTCGGACAATATAAAGAAATGTGTGACAAGTGAAGACTCAGATCATCCTGCGCATCTGTGCAGTCTGATCAGAGTCTTCGCTGTTAACACGAGCCGTCTCAGGCCTCTGGGTTTTTCAAACAGTAACAAGCGAAGACTTTGGCAACGTTTGCTAGATGCACAGACCGATCTTATCCTTTCTTGGTAAAAAAAAAAGTCTTTTGCTGTGCGCTGGCTCTTTTACATGAAAAATCCATGATGCTGAGGCATCGAAGCGTTGAAACAGAGCATGGG
This sequence comes from Lucinisca nassula, assembly GCA_963580285.1. NCBI lineage: Eukaryota > Metazoa > Mollusca > Bivalvia > Lucinida > Lucinidae > Lucinisca > Lucinisca nassula. The sequence continues at coordinate 51,078,074 of OY757014.1, read as the reverse complement.
AAACGGGTCCTTATCCCATTAGCGAAAAAGAAAAACACTGTTAAAACAAGAAAAAATATGGCTTGAACGTCTTAATGATAATATTTGTTTCTCTTGAACGGTAAATGGCAAAAACAAAACAAAAAAAAAACAATGTTTGTAAATTTCATTAAATATGAGCATTGCCAAAACAGGTAAAAAGGGCTTGTCTGTAGGGTCATAAATGTCGCGCTGTGACTCGCTGCGTCTCTGTGAAAGACAATAAAATTCTCGGACGGATTATTGTCTCGCTCAGTGTACCGCTGCATTGTCACGCTGAGAACACCTGTGCGTCTCGCTAGCTGTCTCGTTCGTCTCGGTGACAAGTGGAAGCGTGACAGAGAATTCTGCCATGGTGACGGTCGAGGTCTATAGGAATGTCTCGTTGCCTGTACTGTACATGTATATTTTTGGCTATTACACCACAACCCTGTTCTTACATGATTCATTATAAAACGATTATGGATATAACACGATTTCAGGATGGATCCCAAAAATGTATAGATCATATAGAAAAATGACCATACATGTTCATTTTTAAAATGTATAGATCATATAGAAAAATGACCATAAATGGTGATTCTAATGAGTACACGCAGCATACATTTATGTTATAGAACACCGAAAAGAGGCCCCAAACTATCCCCTTTACGCCTCCTGGCAGTAACCCTCAGTGGCTCGAACTACCCCTGTCTCGAACAGAATTTCGTGGTCCCAAAGGTGTTCAAGCCATCGAAACTCAACTGTATGTGGCTAAATTGATTTATTAAGCAGGATAAGGGCTAATCTCACACTTGATCTGATATATATTTTAGAAGTGTTAATTACTACACTTCCACTATATAGGGCATATCATCTCATTAACATGTCCGAGAAATGGACACCCCTATAAACCCCACTGTATACAGAGATAACAGGTTTTCAGGACTTTACATTATTTTTCTTATTTCGGTTGAAGACAATGGTTGTTTGTTTGTTTGAATGAGTTTTACACCCTGGTCAACACTATTTAGGTCATTTTGGAGACTTTGCTTCCTATTTTGTGGAAATTTTACCCGACTTTGAGATGAAATGACATCAAGCCCTACCGCCCAAACAAACCCATAGGGTTTATGGGCAGGGACGGTCCAACTCACATCAATTTGCCTGGGCAGGCTTAGACCTAAGGGGTTTAGCAGTAATCACGTGCTTTCAGTTTATTGAGACTGTTCTAGCAAGCACCTACAGCCTATGGATCTGCCTCACTAAGACTGTTCTAATGAGCACCTGCGGCCCTTTTTTGGAGTATAAATAAGACAAATATCACATATTTTCATTAGAAAAATAACTGTTTTTAAGCTATGAAAGAATGCACACTGTTGCACAAATGTGTTGTTGTAACATTATTTTCACAATCAACAGCAGAGTTCCTACCGTTTCTTCTCCCATATTTGATCATTCTCTCCACATATCTTTTTTCCTCTGCTGTCAGACCATCTGTGCCTTTCTTCTCAAAAGCAACAATAACATCAAATACATCTTGCCTCATACTGAAATTCACATATGTCAGCAAGATGAGATAATTCAAGGAATTCAACACGTAAGATTTCCAGCCTACACACAGAGACAATCGACCTAGCAGTGCTGTTTGTGCTTTGGTTTTTTATTTTATAATTCAGTCAAAATAAGTATTCACATTTCATGTTACCGGGGTAACCCTTAACAACCCCTATCTTTGGAAACAGTGTAGATCCAGATCAGAATTCATCTTCAGGGGAGGCAATTCTTTCAAAATATTTTTGTCAACTCGGTCAACCGCGGTCTAATCTATTTCCCTTAAAGGGAATGGGAACACCTGGCAGGTATTTCTGCCATTTTTCAAAGGGAGATAACTTTCAGGACTTCCTGTTCACATTTCTATAAACCCTGTCCCAAGGAAAAAGGGGTCACCTCTTAAAGGAAAGAATTTGCTCCTCAGGAGCAAATGATTTCCTTTAAGAGTTGACCCCTATTGACATGGGAAACAAAAATACTTTTGCAGGATTTGCCTCCCCTGAATGTGTCCCCATTCCCCTTCTGTCACCAAGAACAACTGCATCTGGAATATTCTCTGTTTATTCTGTCTCTCAAGTGCTGCATCTTCTTGCACTTGACACGGAGAAGCAGTCTGATCTGGGTCCACACTGTTTGCAAAAATGATTTTTTAAAGTTACCAGCAGACTACAAAGCAGACAACAAGTGTTGTGATTGCAATCTGATGGGTTAACCCTTATCTTGCTGTTCACGACAACCCCTATCTTTGCAAACAGTGTAGATACAGATCAGATGGCTTCTGAAGAAGCCATCTGATCAGGATCTACACTGTTTGACATTCGATTAGATTATGTGGATGACTAGAAAAGACACTGACTTTAGAATAACTGTCAAACTTCAATGACACAGGCAACTTTGGGGCCATGAAAATTTTGTTCAAGATACGGGTAGTTGTTTGAGGCACTGAGAGCGAATAAAAGTGTTAGATCAGGGGCGTGACCTTGACCTTGAGGACATGGGTAGGTGTGGGGGTATTGCTGCATAAAGCTTTGGACCCATATCTATCAACATACTAAATATAAACCACATTCATTGCATGGTTTGAAAAATATGGGCTCAAGTTCTACCCTGACCAAAAACCTTAACCTGAGTCTTAAAAATTAAAAATTTCTAAGTCCGTGACCTTGAGACCATGGGTAGGTGTGGGGGTATTGCTGGATAAAACTTTGGACCCATATCTATCATCATACTAAATATAAACCACATCCATTGCATGGTTTGAAAAATATGAGCTCAAGTTCTACCCTAACCAAAAAACCTTAACCCGAGTCTTAAACATTAAAAATTTCTAAGGCCGTGACCTTGACCTTGAGACCATGGGTAGGTGTGGGGGTATTGCTGGATAAAACTTTGGACCCCTATCTAACATCATACTAAATATAAACCACATCCATTGCATGGTTTGAAAAATATGAGCTCAAGTTCTACCCTGACCAAAAACCTTAACCTGAGTCTAACAGGATTACGTATGTATGTACGTACACACTTTCGTACAGAAGGACGTACATTCGGACACCAGTATGCAAGTACCCACAAACGCATGTACGGAAAACCAAAAAACTCTATGCCCATGGCATCATCCAATGCGGGGGCATAAAAATGCTCATAAACATCAAAACACAAAAGAAAGCGGCAATTTTCCTGCTCAGATCAGCACAATGTTATTTGGCAGAGGGTCACCCAAAGAACAGTTCTGTTTTTTTTTTTTTTTATCGAGCCTTTTGCCTAGGAAAGGAAGACTTTTCTATTTTTAGCTCTGGTGGCCATGTTTTCAGACAAGCGGAACAATTTTATCAATTCTGGGAAAGGTCCACAAATTATGAAATTATTTTGAAATTCGGCCATTTGCCTAGGAGCAGATGATGTTTTAAGGTTTTTCTATTCTGAGCTCTGGTGGCCATTTTTTCATCACAGCTGGACAATTTAAGCAATTTTGGTAAAGGATCATATGAGGAATATTTCTGAGAAATTATTTTGAAATTAGGCCATTTGCCTAGGAGGAGATCCCATTAAAGGTTTCTCTAGTTTTAGCTCCGGCAGCGAAGTTGTTCAGCCAAGCAAAACGATTTCAGCAATTTTGGTATTGGGTCATAAGAGGAACATTTCTCTGAAATTATTTTTAAACTGGGTAATTTGCCTATGAGGAAATGTCTTTGAAAGGTTTTTTTCTTTTATTACTTCTGGTGGTCATTTTGTTCAGTGGAATGGATCCATTTCAGCAATTTTGGTAAAGGGTCACAAGGATCATTTCTGTAGAATATTAAGAAATCTGGCCATTCGCCTAGATGGAGATGTCATTTAAAGTTTTTTTCCTATTTTTAGCTCTGGCAGCCATTTTGTCAGGAGAGTGGAACCATTTTAGCAATTTTGGAATAGTCACCCAAGCAACATTCCTGTGAAATTATTTTGTAATCCAACCACCAGTTTAGATGTCAATTTAGTTAATTATTGACAAATCGTATAATTTGAAAGGGTTTTTTTTATTATTTTTAGCTCTGTTGGCCATTTTAGCAATTTTTTGTAGAGGGTCACCCGAGTAACATTTCTATGGAATTATTTTGAATAGGGCCAGCTGGCTAGGAGATGTTGTTGTTTTTTTCCCTTTTTTTAGCTCTGGTGGCCATTTTGTTTAGCAGAGCTGAACCACTTTAGCAATTTTGGTGGAGGGTCACCCAAGGTACATTCCTATGGAATTATTTCATAATCCATTCACCAGTTTAGGAGCAGATGTCTTTTAAGTAAATTGCTGATGGACGACGACATACAATGGACAAAGCATGGTCACATTAGCTCACCAGGAGCACTTTGTTCTTAGGTAAGCTAAAAGTGTAGTAAAGATAGAAAAAATTGTCCATAAATGGTCATTTTCGAGATATCTATACATTTTTGTATTGATATAACATGGTGTCTGCATTCAACCCAAAATAATGTTCTCGCAAATTGCTGACCTCAGCAATACAAACCTTATTTCTACATCAAACTCGGACAATTTTTTGTCAGCTTCCACACTGGCATCCCTCATTGCACTGTCTGCATATACATGCTGAACAAAATCTATGTTGTTCCTCTCCACAGCATATTCTCTGTCACTCAACAGCAGGGGCTAGAAACAGACAATTAACATACACTTAAGGGGAATGGGAAGTTGGGAACACCTTCAGGGGAGGCAACTCCTGCAAAAGTATTTTTGTCTCCCATGTCAATAGGGGTCAACTCTTAAAGGGAAGAATTTGCTCCTGAGGAGCAAATTCTTTCCTTTAAGAGTACACCCCTTTTCAGTGGGACAGGTCTTATAGAAAAGCGAACAGGAAGTCCTGAAAGTTGTCTCCCTTTGAAAAATGGCAGAAAAATCTGCCAGGTGTTCCCATTCCATTTAAATCTCTTTATAACACTGTTCAATATAACAAAGTGCTTGATATGACATGGTTCAAAGATGAAACCCAAAACTGTAGATTCCATAAATGGTCATTTTTTTCTATGCCGATAATCTATACATTTTTGTCTGGATATAACGGTTGATTTAGCTAACACTGTTACTGCTTTGGACCCCAACAATAATGAAAAGAGGTAGTATTGAGTTGTGATACCATACAGGGTTCTAACTAGGATTTTGAAAATTGGAGTAAAAATGTTGTCTTCCATGAATGGTTGGAGTTTTACCATACCTTTCTATTGAGACTTTGCAAACAGTTGGAGTCAGCAATGGAAAGCTGGAGTAAATGCCTCCAAATCTGGAGTTAACGAGAACTCTGCCATACCTGTGCAAGATTATGATATTTTTTGGATGAGTCCAGACACGATATTTGGAGATGGAACTTTGTGACATTTTTTGGTTATTTCTGTTCTAAATTCGCAGTATTGGTACTTGTTAGCACCTAGGCCCCTTTACATGTATTTATGGGCTAACTCATTTTAAACTAGAGCAAGCTGATTGCGTGCCATTGCATATCCCCATGCTGTGAAAATCATGTCAATATAAAGACTCAAAATACATCTTTTTGATCTCTTGTGACCCCAAAAAATGCCTCCTGGGCGTAAATTTTGCATCACTGTATTCTACTCTTCATAACCTTCGATTTGATATGCAACTTAACTATGCTTCTACCAAATAGATTTGTGACCCCTCGGGCGGGGTTCAGACCCCTACCCTAGTGGGGAGTCACTACAACATTATGTATATCATATATATGATCCTCCAGTCCCCTTCCATAGGGCCAATACCTGTGACAGTTTCAAGATTCTAGCTCAAAAAGCCTAAAAGGAGTTGTGATAATTGAAAAAAGGACCCAAATTCCTACTTTTTTTACCTCTGGTGACCCCTAGACATGCCCCCGGGACAAATTTTTGCCCCACTTCATTACCTTGGATTTGATATGCAACATGACTATGTTTGTGCAAAAAAGAATTTTGACCCCTGGGGGGTCACAACAGAATTCCAAATACATGTATGTGCCTCCAGTTCTCATCCATAGAGATATTAACCCTTATCTTGCTGTTCACGACAACCCCTATCTTTGCAAACAGTGTAGATCCAGATCAGATGGCTTCTGAAGAAGCCATCTGATCAGGATCTACACTGTTTGGCATTCAGTTAATAAATTTGTAGCAATAAATTACATCAAGTAATTTGATTGGCTGATAGACAGAAATGGGTGTGGCTTAAATGAATATTCAGCAAGAGAAGGGTTAACTGTGACAGTTTCAAGATTCTAGCTCAGAAAGCCTAGGATGAGTTAAGTGACAATCGAAACAAGAGCTCTGCAAGTGGGGCAGTAAATAAGCCCATAGCAAATTAATATTTGTTGGACTGAAACCTTGAAACAATATGAACTGCTTCATATGGGCCCCGTCAAGCGATTTTGGTACCTATCGCCTATGCGAGTAGCGAAGGTTCAGGCGAGCCTGCGCATCCGCGCAGTCTCGCCAGAACCTTTGCTGCTCGCTCATACAAGCAGTGACTCAAGAGGAACCTTCAGACAGAAAGCCATATCCCTGGCCCCTCTGAATGGCTGGGCATGCGCAGTCAAAATTTGTCATAACGGAATGCTCAAAGACACAAATTCGCTTGGCGGGGCTCATATGATGGTCTAACTACATATCAAGTTTCAGCTTGATCAGATTTAAACTGTAGGAGGAGTCAGCCGGAAATGAAAATGTCTACAGATATTTTCGAAGTGTTATACTTATTTAACTATGCGGGTCTTGTGATGGTAAGTATTTGTGTGAATTTTCATGAGAGAAAGGCAAATACTTTTGAGGTTATGACCAAGGTCAAGTGTTTTGGTTCAGGCAAGACAAACATACGGACAAAAGCGATATAGGTATGGTCCTTTGTCAGAATATAGGTCTTGTGATGGTATGTGTGTGAAGTTTCATGAAAGTATGGCAAATCCTTTTGAAGTTATGACAGACGTTACATTTTTTGGTTAAGGCTTTACAAACACACAGACAACAACAATGTAAGGCTTTACAAACACACAAACAACAGCAATACAGTTGTAGCCAGTGTAGGACCCTAACAATATGCACTGCTCCACATCAAGGTCTAACTATATATCAAGTTTCAGCTTGATTGAATGTTAATTGTACGAGGAGTTATCCGGAAACGAAATATTTACAGAAATATTCAAAGGGGCATAACTCTGTAAATATTTGGTGGACCTCGAAAGAATATACGCATTCTGCTGCATCTGATCTGGGCCTGCACTGTTTGCCACTTTCCCCTTTTTTGAGTTTCTAGTACGAAATGGATAAATGTAAGGGCTGGGACGGTTGAACAAATCTACAAATCTGCCAGATTTTACTGTAAAATCTTGCACTTGCGAAGGAGTGTTTCATTATCATGCATTAAAAGGGTGTTCTATGTTTGTTTTGAATTTAATGTTCCAACCCCACTATGTCTTGATGGGTCCGAGCACAGGGCAAATGACATTTTATTAAGCACCGTATTATAGCCAACGCAACGTTCTGACGTTTCATCGACGTTTTAAAGTCAAATTAAATGCATCCCTTTGATGTTGGTTTGATGTAGACATGACGTTGTTGACACGTTATACGACGAAATTACCTACGCTCGCTAATTGCTGGTATGCTGAGAGAGAGAGAGAGAGAGAGAGAGAGAGAGAGAGAGAGAGAGAGAGAGAGAGAGAGAGAGGAGAGAGAGAGTTTGTTTGATTGACTTGAGGTTTAACGTTCCCGTCAACACTGTATAGGTCATTTTGGTGACGTTGCTTCCAATTTTGTGGGACTTTTACCCCACACTGAGATAAAATGACATCTCAAGCCCTGTCGCCCAATGAAACCAATAGGGTTTTTAAGCATGGACGGACCGAATCGCACGTCTTTGCCTGGGCAAGCTTAGGTCCTCTAAGCGGTTTACCAGTACTCATGTGCGGTCGGTTTCAGCTCTGCGTGGAAGCATCATGCAGGCCATATATTTCTTCAAGCCCCGATGGACTGGGGCCGTAAGACAGAGATAAGAGCAGTTAACTAAGAAAATAACACTTGGGATTTGCCATCATGAAAACACGCCAATGTGAATTTTAACCTCCAAGACCCCACTTTAATATAGAAAACCTGGAGTTTACAGGGGTAACATTATTTTTCTTATTTCTGCTAAAAAAGGTAGATTGTGGGTACTCGATAGAAGAGTGAGTGAGTGTTTCAGTTTTACGTCCCACCAACAGCTAAGGTCATACGGAGACGGGACCTCGGTTTAAAGACTCATCCGAAAGTCTGGAGAAGCCCGGGATCGAACCTGCGACCCCTGGTTTACAAGGCGAGTAGCGTAACCACTCGACCACGGAGGCTTCTAAGGGTACTCGATAGAACCGCTTCGTCGAGGGGGTTCTATCGAGTCCCTGCAATCTATGTTTTGAGCAAAAATAAGAAAATTATCACAATTTTTCATCTTAAAATTTCCATTTTGGTCCAAAAATTGATAATGTACATGTATTTGTATAGGCATGTTTTTGTAATGCGAAATTTCACACCTGGCAGCATATCAGTGTTTCTCTCATTATCTTACATTAGAATTCGTCAAAAGTTTAAAAGAATTCCACTGTTTTACGCTGTAACTAACATTTTATCTTTCACACTACCTTGAAGCAATACGACAGTTGACGGCCAGGGCTTTTCCCGTTAAATTTTTAGAACCGGAAGTACGTCACGAAAAAAAGCTCCTATGGTAAAACCATGTGGCAGTGTTCTCGTTAACTCCAAATTTGAATTAATTTACTCCAACTTTTCATTTCTGACTCCAACTTTTTTGAAAGTCTCAATAGAAAAGTATGGTAAAACTATTTCTGGAGGACAGCATCTTTACTCCAATTTTCAAAATCCTAGTGAGAACCATGTGTTCAAATTTTAGGATATTTATAGCATTTTACTATTGTCCATCAGTGAATTGCAAGATTTCAACAACTCTGGAGACATTGTTTATTTAGAGAGCATAAGATAGCCAGGGGCAAGGTTGGACAAAAGGATGTCATTTATTAATTGCTCCATGTTTTATGTGACTTTAAACAATAAGTCTAGGTAAAAGTAAGCAGATGAGTACTGTGGCAGATACTAAATAGGCCTTTTTATTCTAATATTTCATTAAATTAGATGGTAACAAATAAACTAATATCAGAGTTAAACTGTATCAGTGTTATCAGATATTAAGTCATCTAACCTCTATTATTAAAATTATCCATATATATAACTGTTGAGTGTAGGTTTGTTTTAATTCCAGGTTGGTAAATTCAGTTTTCCAGTATTTGCCGGCATTTTCCAGTATTTGCTGGTATTTACCGTAAATGCCACCGGCATGAAAAATACTCATATTTGCTGGCATTTTGCCAACCTTGTGTGCTACACCAGGTCATGGTCTTACTATCTACCAAGTTTCAGCTTGATCGGATGAAAACTGTAGGAGTTATCCGGAAATGAAAGTTTACAAAAATGTTCAAAAGGGGCATAACTCAGTAAATATTTGATGGACCGTAGAAACTACAAAGACTTCTGAAGTGTGTGCGGTGATAATGCAAGACAATAGGATTTTTAAACTTTAAGATGCCTCTGAGGTTGTTTGACCGCTCAATCAGGTTACAGGTTGTTTGCAGCACATCAACATTATTTTTACAACCGCGACAAACACTTGTTTCAAGGCCAATTTCCGCTGTGTATAAACAATAATAATAATAGCAGTCTCACCACACCATATTTTTTTGTTAACGTGGGATTCTAATTCTATGTCATTGCATACTTTCTTTCGCTCTATGATAATAATGAGCCGCATCCTGAAAAAAACGGTTAATAGCATATGCGAACAACAAAGCTGCAGATCATCCTGCGCATGCGTGTAGTCTGCTTAGATAGTATGATTATCTATATGATTTCTTTCTTTCTATTGTAAGAATAACGTTATATCAGTTTCAGCAACAAGACCAAGTCATACCTCCAGGGAGTCACAATTACACACTCTTCAGCGGTGCATGATAGAAACTGGGGATCCACAGGTTAACATGACAGGTAAGAGAAATAATATCCATTTCGAAGAAAGTCATTTATCTCTATTCTAGGTGGCAGATGATCGAAATAATCAATAATATATAACCAGCACTCTAGCCAGTCCTATTAGACTTTGACTTGGCAAGAGTGCCGGTACCTCGGTCCTGCATTCTAGACCTATTGGCCTCTGAGTCCAGGGTGCCGGTACCGGCACTCTACACACTTCCAATAAATAAATAAAAAGATCGTCAAAATCAAAGACGTTTTGGACTGGTGGCCTACCTACTAGACAGAGGCAGACATTTTATGTGGGTGAAGAGTGAGTGTTTAAGTTTTATGTCCCACCAACAGCTAAGGTCATACAGAGATGGGACCTCAGTTTAAAGACTCATCTGAAAGTCTGGAGAAGCCCAGTATCGATCAATCCTTCAACCCCTCGTTTACAAGGCGAGTATCATAACCACTACACCATGGAGGCTTCTATGTGGAGGAAGAAAATGTTAACCGTGATGGTTGTCTCAAGAAGTCTTGCCGACTGTGCGAATTCGACCAATAATGCAAAGTTCCATAGGCAAGTCAGGTAGTTATGTTTATGCCTCAACCTGTTAAACTATAAGCGGCCATAAGCTTCGAGGTCCTAATCACACCGTACAACCGGCTGCGGTGAAGACAGATTACTGCCTCGAAGACAGATCGCTCAAAATGTTTCAGAGAAAGGGTAGATGAAGTTTTTTTGTTTGTATGAATCGAGAAGGCTATCTGTTGACTTTTGCTGCTATTGGAGAATACCGCAAATGCCTGGAGATGCCGCAGCAACATTCTAACTATATTTCAAAACCAGATAAGGCTTTTCCAGTTCATTGAAAAATATTTTAAAAAAAAATCCCATGAAATTTTGTTTTCGGCGTCAAGTGTATGTTTACGGAACAAAATATGTTACATTCACTTGGCCGCCCTAAAACTACAATTATTCAGCAGCATTTTTACCAAATTGGACCATATAACTCCGATAAATAAACAATACACGCGGGTCTGTCTGAAAGCCACAAGACACCCCAAGACACCTTTATTTTTATTTTATATATGTTATGATATAATTAAAGCGATTTTCGCGAAAAGATTTACATTTGGCCATATACACATTGTTTTAAACAGTTAGTCGATTTGTAGCCTTTACTTCTTTTTACAGGGTTATACATTATTTTCCGTATTCCTGCTCTAATAGGAGTGAAGGCAATGACAAGGAATCCATACAATTAACCCACAGCTCCCATCAGAGACACCAAGGTTAAGAAACACAAACATGAAACAACTGGACCCTAAATGAAACATCACCAGCGGAAAAAGAAGCCTCTGTGGTGTAGTGGTTACGCTACTCGCCTTGTAAACCAGGGATCGCAGGTTCGATCCCGGGCTTCTTCAGACTTTCGGATGAGTCTTTAAACAGAGGTCCCGTCTCTGTATGACCTAAGCTGTTGGTGGGACGTAAAACTCAAACACTCACTCACCAGTGGAAAGCCAAAAGGACAGATAATTTCCCACAAAATGGCCAATTGGCTATCCAAAACAAGATAATATTGGCGATGCACATTCGAAGACAAGCCATAACAAAAATAAACCACGACAGAAGAACCGCCCCGGAACAGTCAGCAAAGCGAACTCCACTGTGGTCACAACCCGGCCCCCACTTCCGTCGTGATTAAGACAAATAATCTGTTCAGTCCGCATGAAGGCCTCCCTCTTAAGACATAAGTTGTGGTTATTCATTAGAACCACCTTGGCGCCCTAATGAGTGCTCACAATCTATGTTTGGAGCAGAAATATGCAAAAATATCTCATTTTTTAATTTTAATCAGAAAATTTATATTTTATTTTTATTTAGTATTTATTTATTAGGTAAAATTTTCAATACTGTAAAAATAAAGTAAAGAAATAAAACATTATTAGAAAAACATTAAAGATCTAATATTCTATCGGTTGCCGACACTTTGCCGTGTCATCTTTGCAGAGACACACTTGTGACTATTCATAAGGTGTGAAAAGTAATATCTGTTGAAAATGATTAAGCAAACAACAACGTAATCAGTAAACAAGTGGCTGATTGAATGCATAGATATATATATCAGCTATTGGTAATTGAAGGGCATAAATGAGATATTTAAATTATATATTCGAAATTTCGGAACCTTTTATCCTAAGATCCGAACAAAAGGGTGGATGGGTTACTTGACATTATTTTTTTTTTAATAATTATCAACAAAAAAGGAAAAATAGGCAAAGATAAAATGTGCCCTAAGATACAAGGCTTTGGTTTTGAACTTTTTGTTTTTGAACAATTATTTGATAAATCCAAAACTCCAGAATATAGAACAGAGAATACCAATTTATCTCCATAACTTCTTAGTATTGTGCTGGTTTTAACTTTTCGTGCTATAAATATCTTAGATGGTATGGCAATAAACAACAAATGCCAAAGATGAGTGTCTTGGGGTGTTTATTACATTGCCGAATTGCCTTCGATGATAGCTTCAAGAGTATATACAGTGCATTGTGTAGGGTAACTGTTTAGGACGTAAAAAGCATCTTAACTTGGTTTATTAAATATTTTTAGGTATTGAAAAGCCTTCTAACACTCTTGTGGGCAGAAATAAATAATACATTTTGGTGTCTTGGGGTGTCTTGGGGCTTTCAGACTGACTGCAAACTACGCTCCCCTAAAGAGACCAGGTGTCAAGAAAAATGCTGTCTCTAATTACAGATTGTTTTTTATACGACTGTCCACAAACACGGATCAGAGATTTCGAAGGCTAACATTGATGACAGATAGAATTTCGGTTACATCTTCAAGAAAGACGTATTCTGGATGACTATACACTGGCAACTTCGGTGGAAATTATTTCAAGCTAGCTCCAGGACATTACTTGCAATAATGCAACATAGAGACTGCTCTATAACCATTTATATTTCCTGTCAACACACAAATTGTGCAATCCGTAAACACCTGAGGTGTTATTTGTTTAATTTTCTTCTGCATGTACATTTTCTTTCCATGATGTCACACTGCTTAGGTGGAGGGGCTATGCTTTACTCGAAGAATTAGTTGAAAGTAAACATCTGAAGTTTGTGCGAATATCTGGTTGTGCAGAGGCGACCATGTACAACAAGCTGCTCTGCATCTGTATAAACCCATTCAGTACCAGATACCCCTAAAGGGGTACCTTTGCAAACAGTGCAGGTCCAGATCAGACGCTGCAGAATGCGGCGTCTGATCAGGACCTAAACCTTTGCAAACAGTGCAGGCCCAGATCAGACACTGCAGTATGCGGCGTCTGATCAGGGCCTAAACTGTTTGCACAAAAGTTGAATTATTTTCTGAAAAAATTTTGAAGAAAGCACAACCTGACATCCCTAAATTTCGAAATGGACTCCTGCCACATATAAGGGGTGGATGATATCATTTGGTAAAAAAGGTTAACCGATCACAGTAAAAGTATTAAGAAAGAAAGAACAGTGACTCTTTTACCGTGATCGGTCACATTTTACCATTATGCTTACTCGCTTCCATCTTCATACCTTCTCCTTTTTCCTTACTCCTACTCTTAACACCTTTCTGTCTCCAACTTTTCTCCTCTGCTAGTTTTTTAGCGAGAGAACATTATTATTGGATTCAGCCACACTTACTTAATAAGTGCTAAAGAAACTGCAAAGCTACACAAACTGATCACATTACGATAACACAGCCGGTGTGATATAGTGCAATCTTTCATACCTCCAAAACGGTATATTCTTTTGAAAAATTGTGATATTTTTTTCATACATGTATCTATACTCCAAACATATGTTTAGGGTGCTCATAAGGACAGCTTCATTGAGAAGGTTATGACGACAACCCAAAACCTATGTCTTCAAACAGAAATAAGAAAACTAATGTATACACCTGTAAACCACAGTTTTCTCTATATAAGTGAGTTGTAGAGGGGTATTCATTACACGGACTTGTTAATGTGATGAAAAGCACAGCCTAAGCGTTACTCAGATTATGGCTTGTGCATCTGTACGGAAATATAATGTAACCCACGAACAGCACCGAGTGAATTAACGTTAGCCCTTTTTTTCCAGATGGAATCTCCACCTTATATATGGCAGGAGTCCATTTCAAAATTTAGGGGTGTCAGGTTGTGTTTTCTTCAAAATTCATTCAGACACGAGCACCGCATGCGGGTGCCAACGCTCGGCTGGAGTTTCTTTCAGTAAAACAAAAATTCTAAGTCGAAAAAGGGGCATAACTGTGCCAAAAATATTTTGAGTGTTACCTCATCTATTGGTATGAGTTCCCTTTTTCACAATGAACAACTAGTCTGAGTTTCAAGTAAATATGTTCAGTAATGACAAAGATATTTCAAAATGTCCAAGTTTTTGCAAAATTCTAAGTCGAAAAAGGGGCATAAATGTGCGAAAAATATTTTGAGGGTTACCTAACCTATTGGTATGAGTTCCCCTTTTCACAATGAACAACTAGTCAGAGTTTCAAGTAAATATGTTCAGAAATGACAGAGATATTACAAAATCTCCAAGTTTTTGCAAAATTCTAAGTCGAAAAAGGGACATAACTGTGCCAAAAATACTTTTTGGGCTACCTCACCTATTGGTATGAGTTCCCCTTTTCATAATGAACAACTAGTCTGAGTTTCAAGTAAATATGTTCAGTAATGACAGAGATATTACAAAATGTCCAAGTTTTTGCATGACGACGCCAGAGCTATGACAATACCTTGTCGTTTTCTTCGATAACAGCCGAGCTAAAAATGGTCCAACTTTTTGCAAACAGTGTCGGCCCTGATCAGTCTGATCACAGGCTTGCAATTATGTTTGCAAAGGTACCCTTTTAGGGTTTTCTGGTACTAAATGGGTTAATACAGACGCACAGACCATACTCTGAGCAGCTTGTTGTACATGGTCACCTCTGCATCGCTTGCATTACGAGCTTTTCAATGTTCACAGCTGGGCTGTGGGAAAAAAACATACATGGCGTTTGATGTTAAAACTAGAAATGTGTCAAGACGACACAGATGCTCCCGCCAAGGGCCCCGCCTCACCCCGAAAATCCATGTTGCAACAAAATTTTCTAAGTGTGTGACCTTGTCATCAGGACTATTTGTGAGAAGTTATATTAAAATTGGTGAAAAAATGTAAGCGCTAGAGCAATGACAAAGTTTTTCTAAAAATAGCCACAGTGACCTTGACCTTGAAAGTCCAACTCCCTTGAGGTATTGTGATAAGGAACATTTGTGTGAAGTTATATAGAAATCAGTGAAGAAATCTAGTCGCTAGAGCAATGAAAAAACTTTTCTAAAAATAGCCACAGTGACCTTGACCTTGAAAGTCTAATTCGCTCGAGGTATTGTCATAAGGAACATTTGTGTGAAGTTATATTGAAATCGGTGAAGAAATGTAAGCGCTAGAGCGATGACAAAGTTTTTCTAAAAATAGCCACAGTGACATTGACCTTAAAAGTGGAACTTGCTAGAGATATTGTCATAAGGAACATTTGTGTGAAGTAATATTGAAATTGGTGAAAAAATGTATGCGCTAGAGCAATGACAAAGTTTTTCTAAAAATAGCCACAGTGACCTTGAACTTGAAAGTCAAACTCGTTCGAGGTATTGTCATAAGGAACATTTGTGTGAAGTTATTTTGAAACCAGCGAAGAAATGCAGGCGCTAGAGCGATGACAAAGTTTTTCTAAAAATAGCCACAGTGACCTTGACCTTGAAAGTCGAAATGGCTCGAGATATTGTCATAAGGAACATTTGTGTGAAGTTATATTTAAATTGGTGAAGAAATGTAAGCGCTAGAGCGATGACAATGTTTTTCTAAAAATAGCCACAGTGACCTTGACCTTGAAAGTCGAACTCGCTAGAGATATTGTCATAAGGAACATTTCTGTGAAGTTGTGAAATCAGTGAAGAAATATAGAAGCTAGAGCTATGTTGTGCGAGGGGATAATTAAAATTTTTTAAGTCTGTGACCTTGACCTTGAGCTCATGGGCATGGGTGGGGGTATCGCTGAATAAAATGGACAGGTATCTAACATCATACCAAATATCAAATCAATCCATCTCACGATTTGGAAAATATCAACTGTTAAAATATCAAATTAAAATTTTTAGTCTGTGACCTTGACCTTGAAGCCATAGGCATGAGTGGGGGTATTGCCAAATAAACATTTGGACCTGTATCTATCATCATAGCATACGTAAGCCAAATCCATAATATAGTTAGGAAAATTTGAGCTCTTTAAAATCTTTCACATTAAAATTGTCTAAGTCTGTGACCTTGACGTCATAGGCATGGGTGGGGGTATTGCTGGATAAAACATTGTACCTATGTCTATCATCATATGAACCAAAGCCATCATAAAAGTTCAGGTTCTACCAGGTACAAATACCTTAACTGGAGTCTTTAACATGGAAAATTTCTAAGTCCATGACCTTGACCTTGAGGCCATGGGCATGGGTGGGGGTATCACTGAATAAAACTTTGGACCTATATCTATAATCATACCAAATATGAACCAATTTCATCAAATGGTTTGGAAAATATGAGTTCTAAAATGTTCAAGTCTACCTGTTACAAAAACCGTAACCTGAGTCTATAACATTGAAAATTACTAAGTCTGTGACCTTGACCTTGAAGTCACAGGCATGGGTAGGGGTATTGCTTAATAAAACTTTGGACCTATATCTATCATCATACTTAAGATGAACTAGTTCCATCAAATGGTTAGGAAAATATGAGTTCTAAAAGTTCAGACTCTACCTGTTACAAAAACTTTAACCTGAGGTTACAGGATCACGTACGTACGTACGTACACACACACATACAGACGGACGTACACATGTACGCACGTATGGAAAACCGAAAAACTATATGCCCCCGGCATCATATGATGCGGGGGCATAAAAAAATAATGGCACAACCAGATATTCGCATATACTTCAGATGTTTACTTTCAACTAATTATTCGGGTCCCTCTATTTGCAGACAAGAACCGTCAAGAACCGACAAGAACAGTCAAGAACCTTTTTTTGGCCTATTTATCATAAAATATAATTTAAAATGATATTTTAAACCAATTCTGATATATTTCAATGCTATAATATCATTTTTATACATGCATGAGAGGCATAAAGTTGTCCACATTATTCTCTTGACGGTAAATTCTCGTGTCGGTATTTACTCGTGTCGGTATTTATAGCAAACGTCAATTTTGTCACTAGATGACTGCTATGTATGTTCATCATGAACAAAATTGATTAATTATTTAAAAAATATATCTAGCAAACAAAAGTTCCATCATTTGATGTTAGCTATGAATGTGCATCGTGGATATGATTTATGAACAAAACAACAACAAAAAAAAAATTCTCCTGACGGTAAATTCTCGTGTCGGTATTTATAGCAAAAGTCAATTTTGTCACTAGATGACAGCTATGCATGTTAATCATGAACAAACGTGATTAGTTATTTAAAAAATATACCTTTTTATACATGCATGGGAGGCATAAAGTTGTCCACATTATTCTCTTGACGGTAAATTCTCGTGTCGGTAACTTCTCATGTCGGTATTTATAGAAAACGTCAATTTTGTCACTAGATGAAGCTTATAATTATACTTTAAATTATGAGAATATCTACTAAGACTAACATATTTTTTTGCGAATATCATATGTGATATACTACTTATACAACAGGATAATGGGATAATGTAAGTTTAAAAACTTTGCAAATAACATTTATGCTATAACATAGAAAGTCTCTTGTCGGTAAATTGCTCTTGACGGTATTTCCGATAAGAACACTTTCTCGCCAAATAACTGAGTGATTTTCTTGTTGGTATTCATTGACAAGGAGAAGCGATATCATGGATATTTAATAATGTCTAAAACATGGATTGTGGGTACCCGTTAGAACCACCTCATTGTACAGACTTGTGAACGTAATGAATCTCTTGTCGGTATTTACCGACAAGGAGAGAAGCGATATTATGCATAAATGGTATTCTCTAAAACGTAGATTGTGGGTACCCGTTAGAACCGCCTCGTTGTACAGACTTGTGAGTGTAATGAATCTCTTGTCGGTATTTACTGACAAGAAGAGGAGCGATATCATGCATATATATGATGATCTAAAACATAGAATGTGGGTACCCGTTAAATCCGTCTCATTGTACAGACTTGTGAACGTAATGAATCTCTTGTCGGTAATTACTGACCGCATCATTATACAGACTTGTGAACGTAATGAATCTCTTGTCGGTATTAACTGACAGGGAGAAAAGCGATCTTATGCATAAATGGTATTCTATAAAACGTAGATTGTGGGTACCCGTTAGAAACGCCTCATTGTACAGACTTGTGAACGTAATGAATCTTTTGTCGGTATTTACTGACAAGAAAAGGGACGGTATCATGCAGATATATTATGATCTAAAACATAGAATGTAGGTACTCGTTAGAACCGCCTCATTGTACAGACTTGTGAACGTAATGAATCTCTTGTCGGTATTTACTGACAAGGAGAGAGGCGATATTGTGCATAAATGGCATTCTCTAAAACGTAAATTGTGTGTACCTGTTAGAAACGCCTCATTGTACAGACTTGTGAATGTAATGAATCTCTTGTCAGTATTTACTGACAAGAAGAGAAGCGATATCAATTTTGTGGGACCTTTACCCGACATTGAGATGAAATGACATCTCAAGCCTGGTCGCCCAATGAAACCAACAGGTTTTATACACATGGACAGACCGACTCGCACCGCTTAGCATGGGCAGGCTCAGATCCTCTAAGCGGTTTACCAGTACTCGTGTGTGGTTGGTGTCAGCTCTGCGTGGAAGCATCATGCAACCCATCTATTTCTTCAAGCCCCGATGGGCGGGGGCCGCTACTGACAAGGAGAGAAGTGATATGCATTAATGGTATTCTCTAAATCATAGATTGTGGGTACCCGTTAGAACCGCCTGGATGTACAGACTTGTGAGCGTAAAGAATCTCTTGTCGGTATTTACTGACAATGAGAGAATATTGTGTGGGGGAGGAAGTGGGGGTGCTATTTGCTATTTGTAAGGACTTGTGAACGCATATAATAATACATATCCCATGTGAACTGCCTCGCTGTGCAGACCTGGGAACGTAATGAAACTCTTGTCGGTATTTACCAACATGCGAGAAGCGATTCTTAGTTCTGCTGTAAACATCGATCGTGGGTGCTCTTTAAAACGTCCTCGATGAGGCGATTTTATAGTGTACCCGCAATCTAGGTTTCGAACAGAAATAAAGAAATATGTATATTTAATAAAAGAAATCTATTTCGACCCCTCTGTAGGTCTCATCAGGTGGTGGACCATACAATGATAGACTGATTTTATGGGCAGATATCCCCACTGTAGATTTGTTTTATTAATCTTAATGTGGTAAAAAACAATTTTGACAAGTTTTCTGATGATTCTTGCACAGTTTATGTACGATTTTATTTTTGAATTTTCATTCTTTTTTCATGGATAGACAATTCGTACATGCCATGTTTTAACTTAAGGGATATTACTGCCGCGCCAGAGGTGAACATTTTGTGTACGATTTTATTTATCTATTCATTTTTTTTTAATTTCATTTTTTTTTTACATTTTCATTTTTTTCATTGATAGCCAATTCGTACATGCCATGTTTTAACTTACGGGCTATTACCGCTATTATTATTATTATTATTATTTCGGATAGCCATGAAGTTCTTCGAAACAAGAAATCATAAATTAGTAAATGAAGGTAGACCCTTGTAAATCCAATTTTTCTCGTTGTAAAGTAACACTTTACCCATATTTTGCACTCTAGGATATTACAATGTTATAAGTATTCCGGGAAGTTACTGTTTCAATACTCTGCATAGATAACAAATTGAATTACTTCCCTTTGTCCTTTTACGAACATAATAACACCGAGTCACACGTTACACAAACGCCAAAGCCAAACAGCGAAGATCTAGAAGTTATGAGCCGACTTATCAGGATGTACATTGTTTGCTGAAATATCCTTAGCGGTCGGTAATGTTACAAATAAATAAATCATTAACGGGATGGCAAACAGTGTAGACCCAAACGAAATATCATTACCCGTCTGTATTGTAGACGGGGGTTACAACACAATAATAAATATTAGTTATACTTTTAAACCTTTCTCATCCAAGAGGCTGACACTATTGCTGACACTCATTCTCTCTCTCTCTCTCTCTCTCTCTCTCAGTCTCTCAGTCTGAAAATTTTCATTTTTGTGGTGGTAAACTTTTCAATATATTGATGGAACTGTTGTTTTCTAGATATATTTTTTAAATAATTAATCAAGTTTGTTCATGATGAACATACATAGCTGTCATCTAGTGACAAAATTGACGTTTGCTATAAATAGCGACACGAAAATTTACCGACACGAGAATTTACCGTCAAGAGAATAATGTGGACAACTTTATGCCTCTCATGCATGTATAAAAATGATATTATAGCATTGAAATATATCAGAATTGGTTTAAAATATCATTTTAAATTATATTTTATTATAAATATGCAGAAAAAAGGTTCTTGTCTGTTCTTGTCAGTTCTTGACTGTTCTTGTCTGCAAATAGGGGGACCCAATTATTCAAGTGAAGCATAGCCCCATCCACCTAAGTTGTATGGCATCTAGGAAAGAAAAAAGTACAAGCAGAAAAAATTAAACAAACAATGCCTCGGGTGTTTACTGATTGCACAATTTGTGTGTTAACAGGAAATATGTGATTATAGAGCAGACCCTATGTTACTCTATTGCAGCATTATTACAAGTAATGCCCTGGAGCTAGCTTGAAATAATTTCCACCGAAGTTGCTGGTGTATAGTAATCTAGAATAAGTCTTTCTTGAAGATGTCTGTCATCAATGTTAGCCTTCGAAATCTCTGATCTGTGTTTGTGGACAGTCGTATAAAAATAACAATCTGTAGTTAGAGACAGCATATTTCTTGACACCTGGTCTTTTTAGGTGAGCGTAGTTTGTTTATTTATCGGAGTAATATGGTCCAAATTGGCATAAATGCTGCTGAACAATCCTAGTTTTTTGCATGAGTATTAAGTGAATGTAACATATTTTGTTCCGTAGACGTACACTTGATGCCAAAAACAAAATTTCATACGATTTTCTGTAAAAATATTTTTCCACAGACTGGAAAAGCCTTATCTGGTTTTGAAATATAGTCAAGTGTTGCTGGGGTATTCTCCAATAGCAGCAAAAGTCAACAGATTGCCTTCTCGATTCATTCAAACAAAAAAACTTCACTACCCTTTCTTTGAAATCTTTTGCGCGATCTGTCTTCGAGGCAGTCATCTGGGGTCCATAGAAATACCAAAATGCACCAAAACACCAAAACGCACCCGTATTTACCAAAACGCACTGCCAATATTGGATTTTTCTATGTAGGGTAGGGTGAATTCGGCATTTGTTAAGAGGATTAGACACTTAGAAACAAATATATATAGATATATATATCTGTGTCGTGTCACCAGTAACAAATATATATAGATAAATTGATATCATATTAACATTTGAGCCAGGGCACAGCAGTTCCTACCAAAACGCTACCAAAAGGCACTGTCGATATTGGACTTTTCTATGTAGGCTAGAGGGAAATTCAGCAGTTTTTCAAAAGAGGATTAGAAATATATATAATAATAGTATATTGATGAATCAATATACATATTAACATTTGAGCCAGGGCACAGCATTTCCTACAATTTACACTGCCCCCTGCGCATCTATATAGTCTGACCAGAGACTTCTGCATGAAGGAGCATTTGTTCCTGATCAGACTGCGCACATGCGCAGGCTTTTCTGATTTTTTGCTGGGCGCACATGTAAATGGTAAGAAATGCTGTACCCTGCTCATTTTTTATTCTAAATGGCCATTATGTGTCATTGCCTCTACTTCTATTATTGGTTTCATTTAACAACGTGAACCTGTTATTAGATGTTCATTTTGGGTTGTAGATAATGTATCTATAATGCACATAAACTTATATTTCTAGTGCGTTTTGGCAAATGTTTTTGTCGAGTTGCGTTCTCTTACTATGTCGGTGGAATAGCATCTGTATTTACCAAAACGCACTGCCAATATTGGGATTTGATGTGCATTGGTAAGCTTACCTTTTTATCCCAGCCAACAAAGCATGTCGGGCCGACAGTGTCGTATCGCTGTCCGCCCGACGTTGGCCCGCTATTTTGTGCTAGCTGGAATAATGTATCTACACTGGGAATGAGCAAAACTGCTACGTAAAACTGCTACGAACATATTTCACTTTGTTATTGTATTATAGCCTGACACTCAATATAAAAAGTAGAAGTAAAACAAAGATCAGGAATTGATACAATTAACTTACTCCATCCATAAAAGACACCAAAGGGAAAGAAATACGAACATTAAGCGACCAGACCATAATGGAAACCTAAACAAAGGAAGGCCATATGGACAGTTACTTTCCCACAAAATGGCCAACCAAAATTAAAAGACACAAGTAATACACACAGTAAGTAACAAACAACAACATAAATAAATCGCCACAGAAGAGCCGCCTTGGAACGGTCAGTGGACGATTTCCACTGGGGGGCTTAAATCGATTTTACGTGGCCACAATCCTCGCCCTTACTTCCGTCGCGATTTAGACAAATAATTTGTTCAGTCCGCATGAAGGCCTCCTAACTCATCAGTGCAACATCTCCGTGAACACAGAAATCAAAGAACCACAGAGGTGAGACAACGGTGAGGACTCGACAGCAAGAAACCACTGAAATGCTGGAGCAAAAGAAAACCAACAGTTAGACTCCGATGAGCCCGACCAGAGACAGAGCATCAGGCACCAACCAACATTATTTCTTTAATTTTCAATAAGCCTATACGTTGGTGCCGTCATAGAATCTGAGGCCCGACCCACCGGCGTGCAATTAAAGAGGGAAGCAAAGTTGCCAACCGTGATTGGGTTAACTACCTTTTCAGGACCAACACAGTTCTAGAAAGAAACCTTAATGTCTTCAACAATAAAACTCGCCCATAACCCGACCCTGTTTTTATCCCCTATTATTTTTGTATATGACCCACAATGAAAATGAAACCAATAACCCTCTAATCTACGAATAAAGAATGAGCCAGGGCACAACATTTCCTACGAACCCTGCGCATGCGCGCAGTCTGATCAATCTTCGTTATGCCCTCTAAGCTTGGATAGCTAAGGGCCAAATGCTCTTTCGTGCAGCTAGAGAAGTCTCTGGTCGGACTATATAGATGCGCTGGCAGATCTGGTACTTCGCAGGGCGCACATGTAGATTGTAGGAAATGCTGTGCCCTAGTTCAATTTTTTGAACACCTAAATGCTGTGCCCTGGCTCAGATGTTAATATGTATATTAAAATATCAATATATATCTGAGTGTCTAATCCTCTGAACAAATGCTGAATTCAACCTACCCTACATAGAAAATCCAGTATTGGCAGTGCGCTTTGGTAGCGTTTTGGTAGGAACTGCTGAGCCCTGGCTCAAATGTTATATTTATATTATAAGTATATTTGTTTCTAAATGTCTAATTCTCTTAACAAATGTTGAATTCACCCTACCCTACATAGAAAAACCCAATATTGGCAGTGCGTTTTGGTAAATACAGGTGCGTTTTGGTGTTTTGGTGCGTTTTGGTATTTCTATGGACCGAGTCATCTGTCTTCGTCGCAGCCGGTTGTACGGTGTGCTAATGCTTTATAGATAAACAACTGTCCCATTTACTCACACAGAATTACCTTCATGACATTTTCATAGCATACATCTTCGTGTTTCACACTTCCAACCTGGTCCCAAATTTTCTTGTGTGTAGCAATGAGTTCAGTCGCACGATTCTTGAGGCCTTCTGCCGTCAATTTCCAGTCGAGTCGGTTACCTGTCGCTTTGGCCATGGTTGATTTTATGCCTGGATTGAAATATCTTCTGCTAGGTATTGGTTGAAACAAGTTCTTAGATTATAATGAAGAAAACAGATAGGCTTTTTTCGTATGACAAACGAGGAAACCTTAAAATTAAAGCGATTAGAAACCACAACTAAACAGGCCATACGCGTTTGACACTTTTATGGTCGTATTGTTTCAAATACAGAGTGTACGTCGTTTTCTCAAAGTTTGGTGTGGGTACGTACAAACACCGGATCGGACCCAATTATCGGATCAGACCGGATCGGACCCGGTTTTCTGTCCTGTGGTCACTTTCGCTGTGATATTTTATATTTTATACACAGTTGAGAGAGATTTTCAACATAAAAAATGATGTTTACCTCTATACCGAAAACAGAGATGGTGCACCATCGCAAATACCCTCCTTAATTTGATCTTTGACCTCACCCCATGGGGTAAGATCAAAATTTGGTGACCTTCGTGCATATCTGCAGTTCCTAAGCAGTATGTGTACCAAGTATGCTCACCATAGACCAAGAAATTTGACATTTGTCCTCATCCCCATGATCCCAGCGGGGTCAGATCAAAATTTGAATACCTTCATGCGCATCTGCATATATTTCTCAAAACATAGACTGAGTGTAGTTGTTAGAAATGTCTCGACGAGACGGTTTGCAATATTGGCCCACCTACTGCAGCTTCTTCGCCCATTGTGCAGCAACCAAGAGGAGCTAAACCGAGGACCAAAAAGCGGTCCTCAACCACCCCTCAGAATTTTGATTATGATTTGTCAGTCAATTAAGAATAAAAGGGCTGAAATTCTCACAATTATAGATAAAATTCAAAAATGAGTTCCTTTAAGAGCAATGAAAACATTCATAAGAAAGAAGATGGGTCATACTACGTAGTTTCGGCTAATAAAGCCTCGTCAGTGACCCTGTAATGATCTTTCGCTCACCCAAAAGGGTCATTATAACTAATATAGACTCGGCTAAACCAGACAACATTTTGGGGAATGAGTCTTGGTTAACCCCAGATATCAAAAACTCGGAGATTTTCCCAGATTCATTTGAGGCCATCCGGAAAGACAGAGTTGGAGATGCCCATGGAGGTGTCTTCGTGGCATTTAAAAGAGACCTGCTCTGCACAGAAACTCTGGAGTTGGACACCGACTGTGAAGTAGTGTAAGTTGAACATTATTGGGTGTAGGATAATGTCAAATGGAAATGCCCACATATTGGTAGGAGGGGACTTCAATTGTGGTGATATTGAATAGAGCAACCAGCAGGTACCCCATGGGGTATCGAAAAGGCAAACACAAAAACAACTTTTGGATATAGTAAAAGAACATTGCCTCTCTCAAGTTGTAAATATACCCACCCGGCAAAAAAAAAACCTAGATTTGCTATTTACAAATTCTCCATTCCCCGTTAGTCGTGTCAAAGGGATACCCCGGTCGGCAAGGCCGATCATGATATAGTTTATATTGAGTATGACATAAAAGCAAAGCGAATCCGACAGATCCCGCGTAAATTATATTTATATAAGCGTGAGGATATGGATGGTCTGCGAGACCATATGGCGCGATTTAAGGATTCCTTCCTTTTCTCTGACCTCTCTCGTATGTCAGTAAATGACTTGTGGGTCAGTTTTAAGACCGAAATTACGACGGCCATGGAAAGGTACATACCAATAAAAATGACCAAAACAAAGCATGGTGTACCATGGATCGATTACACGATCAAACACCTAATCAGAAGGCGTGCCAGAATGTACTTTCGTGCTCGTAAGTCTAGCAATCCCGACGTGAAGAACCATTACAAAAGGTCCAGAGCACATGTACAAAAGGTAAATAGAGATGCATATTGGAAGCATGTTTTTAGCATCTTTACCTTTGATGATGATAATATTGATCCCGAGCCCCACCCCCCCCCCCCCCCCCCCCCCCCCCCAGAAGAATGCAAAAGTTAAGAAATTTTGGTCATTTGTAAAGTCCCTGAAAAAAAAGAATCATTTGGGATCACTTCACTTGGGGAAAATGGAATTTTGAAAACGGAATCGCGCGACAAGGCAAATATATGTAATAAGCAGTTTCAATCGGCGTTTACTCGTGAAGCTGACGGTGAGCTACCATCAAAAGGAACAAGTCCGTTCCCCTCTATGGGGGACATAACAGTTGACCCCAAAGGGGTCGCAACACTGTTGGACAAGCTCAACATACATAAGGCATCTGGGCCTGACGGTCTGCATGCCAGGGTGCTTAAGGAATGTAGTACTGAAATATCTCCCCTGCTGGCCTTTATTTTCAATGAATCACTTGCTCGGGGCACTGTACCGGATGACTGGCGAAGAGCAAACGTAACCCGGTCTTTAAGAAAGGAGAAAAATATGATGCGGCGAATTACAGACTGGTGTCGCTCACATGCATCTGTAGCAAAACCCTGGAGCATCTATTAGATAGCAACATTACAAGCACCTAGCCTCTGAAAGCATTCTTGCTGACTGTCAACATGGTTTCCGAAGTTGAAGGTCTTGTGAAACTCAATTAGTTCAGTTCTACCATAACATAGTGAGCAATCTGGATGGGGCCATTAATCGTGGCCACAAACAGACTGACCTGATTATCATGGATTTTGCCAAGGCCTTCGACCAGGTACCTCTCAGGAGGCTATTGTACAAACTGGATCATTATGGGGTTAGAGGATCCACACTTAAGTGGGTTAGCTCATGGCTCTCTGGACGCACACAACAAGTTGTACTTGACGACCAAGCGTCGGATCCAGTCCCTGTTTTGTCTGGTGTTCCACAAGAATCGGTACTTCGACCTGTCCTTTTCTTGATATTTATTAACGATCTTCCTGATAATATCAGGTCATCTGTTCGCTTGTTTGCAATGATTATGTTTTGTATAGGAATATATATACTTCTTCTGACTGTCTTATCTTACAAGATGACCTGGATAGCCTTGCACGTTGGGAGGCCGATTGGCAAATGAAGTTCAATGTGGCCAAATGTCATTCAATGAGGGTGTCACGGCACCCTCCAGACAAGCAGATTATATTCAACTACTCATTACATCTGCATACTTTGGAACATGTCCAATCTGCAAAATATCTTGGTATCACCATTACTGATAATCTTGATTGGGGTCAACATATTTCTGAGATTACCTCTAAGGCAACTAGGACATTAGGGTTTCTTAGACGCAATTTGGCTTTTGCACCTACGCAGACAAAGGGTGTTGCATACCTTGGTTAGACCTCAACTAGAGTATGCATCACCTGTTTGGCATCCCCATGTTAAAACTCAGGTTCAACAGGTTGAGAAGGTTCAGAGGACGGCTGCCCGATGGACCTGCAGGCGATGGCGGAACAGAAGTCGTGTTGGTGAAGGCTCGATGAGCTGGAGTGGCCATCGTTGGAGGCCCGTCGCGAGCAGTCCTCTTGAACCTTCTTTTATAAGATACACTCTGACACAGTGTCTCTTAATAAAGATAAATACTTGACCCCTGTGACTACTTCAACTCAAACAAGGGCTTCAAAACTAAACAGCAGTCAATATCGTAGGTTTTTGTTTTGTTTGATTTGAGGTTTAACGTCCCCGTCAACACTGTAAAGGTCATTTTGGAGACGTTGCTTCCAATTTGTGGGACTTTTACCCGACATTGAGATGAAATGACATCTCAAGCCCTGTCGCCCAATGAAATCAATAGGGTTTATTAGCATGGACGGTCCGCCTCGCACCGCGGTTCCTGGACAGGCTTAGATCCTCTAAGCGGTTTACCAGTACTAGTGTGCGGGCCGGATTCAGCTCTATAGTGATGCCCTGAAGAATTCTTTCTTCCCTAGAACTATTCCTCAGTGGAACAGTCTTCCCTCCTCTGTGATAAATGCCAAAACAGCAGAGGAGTTCAAAGCCCGCATGGTGTAGATTGGGACCCAGAGGTGTGCGTTTTAGTTCACCTCTGAAAG
The DNA here is from genome assembly GCA_963580285.1 of Lucinisca nassula. Classification (NCBI taxonomy): domain Eukaryota; kingdom Metazoa; phylum Mollusca; class Bivalvia; order Lucinida; family Lucinidae; genus Lucinisca; species Lucinisca nassula. The sequence goes on along the minus strand of OY757014.1, from coordinate 51,050,016 downwards.
CAGATTGTAAATAGTTTTAAGAGCTCATCTAGTGTTTTTTTTTTGTTTTTTTTTTTTTTGCTAAATTCTAAATTTAGCGCACCACCCAACTGAGGTAATGGCAAAGTATGACCGACTCAGATAGTGTGTGAGTGTCACCCCAAGGTATTTAATGGAATCCACGTACGAACTCGAGGAAAGTTCCCTCTAAGGTGTAAGAAGCCTCAATTTTATATGTTATGTTCCTAGTTATCTGCATAATATTGCATTTAACGGGCTGAAATCTCATGTCCCATTTTTGTGCCCAACATCCTTATCTATCTATATCATTCTGACGTTTCAGCGAGTCCTCTGTATCTCTAATTTCCCGGTAGCAAACACAGTCATCTGCGAACAGTCTTATTTCTGAGTCAATTTCAGTGGAAATATTGATGTATAGGGAGAATAACAGTGTACCAAGAACCGTCCCTTGTGGGACTCCAGACAAAACTGGTGCCCACTCTGAAGGTTCATCATTAACAACAACACGCTGTTTTCTGTAGCAAAGGAAAGAATCTATCCATTTGAGAGTAGGTGAGACCGGGGCTAGTTGGTCCGTGGGGCAAGTTGGTCCGAGCGCAATTTCTCTTAACTGAGAAGGGTCATAGCAAAATGATTTGGCTCAAAGGAATCCTTGATCGTGACACACTTTCTGAAGAAAATTAGATGGCGATCAAAAATGGCAAAAAAAAAAATGGATAAATGATTTGGCTCAATGGAATCCTTGATCGTGTCACACTTTCTGAAGAAAATTAGATAGTGATCAAAAATGGCATAAACATTTTAGGGAACAAAAACTGATTTTGTATCACAAAAGTGACTTTCTCACGCTTGGACTCATTTGTTTGTCTTTTCTTTGTGTAACAAATAACAATCAAATGTTATACTTTTCCCGAAAGCTCATTTTTTAAGGTATTCAAATGAGTGTATTTGGCGTTTCTAAATTCATTTGTGAAGATCTACCAGGCTCTAGGGTCGGGGTAAGTTGGTCCATTCGCGACGGGGTAAGTTGGTCCGTCGAAAAAGCATTTGTATTTATCAGAACCTGACATTTTCTGAATGAAAAACAGCAGCGAGTTATTCAACAAGTTGCATAGTTCAAAAATGGTTCTGAGAAATAGATATTGGCCCCAGCCGTTGAAGACAAATCATAATCTTATGACCAACTAGCCCCGGTCTGCTCTACTGTAAGGCTTTTAAATGGGGTTTTCCAATCAAATAGGCGGTTTTAAGAAAAATAACTAACAAAATGCACAGTTGGCTGGACATCTGGGGAATTTGTGTTAAGAGTATAACCTGACAGTCTACTGCATTGTTACTGAAGCCACGTATTTTTTCAGATCTTTTGTAAAAGATGGCAATTATCGACCCATCATTACTTTCTGATTTTCTCGTTGAATCCCAGTCGGTCCAACTTACTCCGCGGCTCGGACCAACTTACCCCGACAGTGGGGTAAGTTGGTCCGTTTTACCTCGTCTTGGAAAACGGCAATATTTGTCAGAATCTGTCATATTCCGGACGTGAAACTATGAAATAAGTCGGAGACTGGATTATACTAGTTGCATAATTTAAAAGAATTACAAGCTAAGGAATATTTATGTCAGCATTTAAAAAAATGCAATTTTCGGACCAACTAGCCCCGGTCTCCCCTATTTCCACCAATTCCATAACCAAATAACTTAGATTTAAGTAGTTCATGTGGTGGGGTGTCAAAGCTTTCTAGAAGTCCAGGATAAATGTTTAACGTCCCCGTCAACACTATATAGGTCCGACTCGCACCACTTTACCTGGGCAGGCTTAGATCCTCTAAGCGGTGTACCAGTACTCGTGTGCGGCCGGATTCAGCTCTGCATGGAAGCAACATACAGCCCATTTATTTCTTCAAGCCCCAATGAGCACGGGCCGTTAATAGCATTGCATGTCAATTGCAAATTTTAAACATTAGATAAATTGACAGATTGCAGTTTTTATAAACAAATGACGACACGACCAGCATGACTAGGGTCACTGTTTTTAACAATAGTTGAGTGCTTTCTGTCCTACGTAATTTGTGCATGCGCGAGAACACTGCAGTATGGGATCGCTTTTCCTTAGCAACCGATTGCGTCGTAAAGTCATCTATAAAATGTTAAGAGGACTGATCACGACAGGCCTCCAGCGATGGCCATTCCAGCTCATCAAACATATCACCCACACCACGTTTGTTCCACCGTCGCCTGCAGGTCCATCGATCTTCTCAACCTGTTGAATCTGGGTTTTAACATGGGGATGTCAAATAGGTGATGCATACGCAACTTGAGTGTATGCAACACGCTTTGTCTGCCTAGGAGCAAAAGCCAAATTACGTCTAAGAAATCCTATATATTGGCAAAATTCTGAAAATCACGGTCTTTCTTTTTTATCCTTTCGTTTCTGCCCATAAATGACACCTCTTCAAATTACAACAGTGAAAAATTAGAACAGTGTGAAGATGTGGGGCATGAGCTTTAAGGAAGCAAAACGTTTTATAACTGAAAAAGTATCCTTTATCGGAATTTATTAATTGACTATCCTATATTGTTCGGAGGTCATCCGTATTAATACCGAGGTAAAAAAGCAGTAATCATGTTTTTAATGGTGTCAATTAATAAAATTGGCATAAATTAAGAACTTTCGTATTGTCCCAGTTACAGGTCCTCGGTCAGCTGAATTGGCCCTCGGCCTTCGGCCTCAGGCCATTGCAGCAGACCTCGGACCTGTACCTGAGCCAACTGGTTCGAAATTACTTGATTAATAACATTATATTACAGTAACCCAATACAGTTCCAAACACATAACGATGATTTATTATTATGTGATGCATTTAAAGATACGTAGGTAATATTGTGTCTGCTGCACCTTGCGCTGCTTGGAGTGCAGGCATGTTCCGATGGAAGATTATTTTTGTCAATATAAACGCATTTCTGTCGATATTCATATCGTTTGGATTCCAAACTAGAACTGTCAGAGGATCTTACCATACCTCCGCATAAGCGCATTTTACTGAAACAGAGATTGAATGTGTGACATTTTACTATACAAAATAGAAGTGAAGGCAATCTTCAGGTATCAAAACAATTAACCCAAATATCCTATTAGAGACACCAAAGGGAAAGAGCACACAAGCATGAAATAACTAGATACTGATGGAAACATTAATAGCGGAAAGCCAAAAGGACAGTTACTTTCTCACAAAATGACCAATTAGCTCTCCAAAACAACAACAACAAAAAAAAGATATAAGCGATGCACACACTCAAAGACAAATCATAACAAATGTAAACCGCGACAGAAGAACCGCCATGGAACCGTCAGTGAAAAGAGGCTTAAATCGATTTTACGCGGCCACAATCCTCGCTCTTACTTCCAACACAATTTATACGAATAAATTGTACAGTCCGCATGAAGGCATCCTAACTCATAAGTGCAATGTCTCAAACAACCACAAAGATGAAACAGCGGTGAGGACTTGACAGCAAGAAACAAAATTTACTGAAATTCTGGAGCAAAAGAAAACCAACAGTTAGACTCCGATGGGCCCAACCAGAGGAAGAGCGTCAGGTACCAACCAACATTAAATATGTCAGCCTTTACGCTGGAACCGTCATAGAATCTGAGGCCTGGCCTACCGGCGTGCAATTAAAGAGGGAAGCAAAGTTGTCAACCGTGACTGGGTTAACGTACTGAACAAATTATTTGTCTAAATCGCGACGAAAGGGCGAGGATTGCGGCCACGCAAAATCGATTTATGCCTCCTCTCTCTCTCTCTCTCTCTCTCTCTCCTCTCTCTCTCTCTCTCCCTCTCTCTCTCTCTCTCTCTCTCTCTCTCTCTCTCTCTCTCACACACACGAATGAAATTCGTTTCACTGACCGTGCCAAGGCGGTTCTTCTGTCGAGGTTTATTTTTGTTATTGTTTGTCTTTGAGTGTGTGTATCGCTTATACTTTTTGTTTTGGATAGTCAATAGATCATTTTGTGGGAAAGTGACTGTCCCAAGTTTTGGCTTTCCGCTATTAGCGTTTCCATTAGGGTCTAGTTAATTCATGTTTGTGGTTTTAGCTCATCGTTACGTAGTGACGAGGTGAGCTTTTGGGATCACTTTTTGTCCGTCGTGCGTCCGTCCGTACGTGCGTAAACATTTTTTTCAAACGACATCTCCTCCTAAACCACTGATCGGATTTTGACAAAACTTAACAGGAATGATCCTTAGATGGTCCCCTTTCAAAGTTGTTCAAATGGTTCCGGTCCGTTGCACATCTAAGTCACAGGAGCCAAAAATAGATTTTTTTCACCGAAAACTTAAACAATCTTCTCTGAAACCACAAGGCCCAGGTCTTTGATATTTGGTATGAAGCTTCATCTAGTGGATTGTTCAAATTATAGTGCTGGGGCCAAAAATGCCCCCGCCTCGGGGCCCTTTGGTTTTACATGGGCTTATATAGGGAAAATCTTTAAAAATCTTCTTCTCTGAAACCACAAGGCCCAGATCTTTGCTATTTGGTATGAAGCTTCATCTAGTGGACCCCTACCAAGATTGTTCAAATTATTGTGCTGGGGCAAAAAATGCCCCCGCCCCGGGCCTTTGGTTTTACATAGGATTATATAGGGAAAATCTTTAAAAATCTTCTTCTCTAAAACCACAAGGCCCAGGTCTTTGCTATTTGGTATGAAACTTCATCTAGTGGACCCCTACCAAGATTGTTCAAATTATAGTGCTGGGGCCAAAAATGCCCCCGCCCCGGGGCCCTTTGGTTTTACATGGGCTTATATAGGGAAAATCTTTAAAAATCTTCTTCTCTGAAACCGCGTGGCCCAGGTCTTTGCTATTTGGTATGAAGCTTCATCAAATGGACCCCTACCAAGATTGTTCAAATTATTGTGCTGGGGCCAAAAATGCCCCCGCCCCGGGGCCCTTTGGTTTTACATGGGCTTATATAGGGAAAATCTTTAAAAATCTTCTTCTCTGAAACCGCAAGACCCAGGTCTTTGATATTTAGTATGAAGCTTCATCTTGTGGACCTCTACCAAAATTGTTCAAATTATAGCCCTGGGGTCAAAAATCCCCCCCCCCCCCCGCACCGGGGCCCTTTGGTTTTACATACACTTATATAGGGAAAATCTTGAAAAATCTTCATCTCCGAAACCACAAGGCCTAGGTCTTTGATATTTGGTATGAAGCTTCATCTAGTGGACCTCTACCAAGATTGTTCAAATTATAGCCCTGAGACCAAAATTGCCTCCGCCTCGGAGCCCTTTGGTTTTACATAGACTTATATAGCGAAGATCTTTAAAAATCTTCTTCTGTGAAATCACAAGGTCTAGGTCTTTGATATTTGATGTGAAATTTCATCTAGTGGACCTCTATCAAGATTGTTCAAATTATAGCCCTGGAGCCAAAAATGCCCCCGCCCCGAGACCCTTTGGTTTTACATAGACTTATATAGGGAAATCTTTATAAATCTTCTTCTCTGAAACTACAAGGCCCATGTCTTTGATATTTGGTGTGGAGCCTCATCTAGTGGACCTCCACCAAGATTATTCAAATTATAGCCTCGGGCCACAAATGCCTCCGCCCCTGGGCCCTTTGGTTTTACATAGACTTATATAGAGATAATTTTTGAAAATCTTCTTCTCTGAAGCAGCAAGGCCCGGGTCTTTGATATTTGGTGTGAAGCTTCATCTAGTGGACCTCTATCAAGATTGTTAAAATTATAGCCCTGAGGCCAAAAATTTCCCCGCCCCGGGGCCATTTGGTTTTACATAAGCTTATGTAGGGAATATCTTAAAAAAAAATCTTCTCTGAAACCGCAAGGCCCAGGTCTTTGATATTTGGTGTGTAGCTTCATCTAGTGGACCTTTGCCAAGATTGTTTAACTTATAGCCTTTGTTGATATGTGATATGAAGCTTCACCTTTTTAGAATTCTCTCAACATTATGCAAATTATAGCCCTGGGGTTAATAGTGGCCCTTCCCGGGGCCCACTTGTTACTCTATGGATCAGGTGAGCGATCCAGGGCCATCATGGCCCTCTTGTTTTCCTTTGGTGTCTCTAATGGGAGCTGTGGGTTAATTGTATCGATTCCTGATCACTGCATCCACTTCTATGTTACTACCATGTTTGCAGTCTGTCGTATAACATTTATGTTGTACCCAATCTTTCTATATCGAAGAATTTCTTAATTTATATACTCAGTCACCATAAAATTCGGGTTCCAATAGACCTTGATGCAGAAGAGACTTAAGTCCAACATTGAGTTTTGAAATTATATCGGAATGACGTCTATAAAATTTAGAAAAGGCTCTGTGTAGTTTATGATACCGATAAGTCTGATTGAGGAGTTTAGCAGTTAACAATTTATTACCAGTGTTGAAAAATAGAAGTGGAGGCAATGATCAGGAATCGATACATTTAACCCACAGCTCCAATCGATACAATACACCCACAGCTCCCATCAGAGACGCAAAGGGAAAGAAACACAAACACGAAACAACAGACCCCAACTGAAACATCAATAGCTGAAAGCCAAAAGGACAGTTACTTTCCCACAAAAAGGCCAATATGCTATCCAAAATATAATAATATAAGCGATACAAACACCCAAAGACAAACCATAACAAAAAATTAACCACGACAGAAGAACCGTCTTGGAACGGTCAGCGGAAACGAATTCCACTCTGTGTGTGTGTGTGGGGGGGGGGGTGCTTCAATCGACTTTCCGTGGCCACAATCCTCGCCCTTACTTCCGTCGCGATTAAGACAAATAATTTGTTCAGTCCCCACGAAGGCCTCCTAGCTCATCAGTGCAACAACTCCGTGAACACAAAAATCATACAACCACAGAGATGAAACAACGGTGAGGACTCGACAGCAAGGAACCACTGAAACGCTGGTGCAAAAGAAAACCAACAGTTAGACTCCGATGGGCCCGACCAGAGACAGAGCGAAGTCCAGTTACATGACCAGACACTCCAACAAATCGAATTTCGAAATATAAACGCAATAGGATGCCGCATAAGGGATATTTTCGAGGGTGTTCATTACAAAGACCTGTTAACATGATTTTACATCATTATAAAGGTCCTGGGAAATATTTGACAAAAATAACATTGGATTCTATTTGAATAGTTATTTATTTAAATAACTATATTATATCTTTAATTTTTGTAGTATAAAATTCCAATTTTTCTAAAACTAAGACTGACTTGTCAGGTGAGACATGTATCTTAGTGGATTTGGTTGCCACTTTTTGTTATATTATAAATTTTGCAAGTCTCGCTACTTTGGACATCTCTTTCCTTATGCCCGGGACTTCCGTGGAGTGTGGGCCATGTTTGCTGATGTTGGCTCGGTGGGGGACGCCTATAAGTCATAGGGTAGGCGTCTCTTGATGACCTATCTCATGAGCTACGTCGGTCGGTGAGTGCTCGGAGGGGGATATGCTGTGTTTGCCGGGTCTTGTCCATCATCCGTTTCGGTTCCAGAACTTTGGGGTTGAGACACACTGATGAAGATTAAATATCAGAAAGGCCTCTGTGTCACTAAAATGGTATAGTTACGCCTTAATTCTATTAAGAGAAAGATAAAATGAAAGAACGAATAAGCTGACAAAAGCCCATATATAGGTTGTTGGTACCCATTAGAGTCATCATCATTGCATGGTATACCAAGCTTTGGGCTTGCAGTTTTTACCGTTCCCGAGAAATCTTGGACAATAAATTTAACATTGGCCTATATGGGGAGAAAGAAAAATGAAAGAACAGATGAACAAATAAGAACGAAAGCCCATTGTCTCTCCTATGTTATGTCATCATCATTGCATTGCATACCAAGTTTGGGGCTTCCAGCTTATATACTTCCTAAGAATTATTTGATGAAAATTTGACATTGACCTATATGGAGAAAGATAAAAATGAAAGAACAGATGATCAAATAAGGCTAGAAAGCCCTTTGTCTATTACATGATATAAGTCATCAATATTGCATTGCATACCAAGTTTGAGGCTTCTAGCTTTTATAGTTCGTGAGAAATCTTAGACGAACACTTTAACGTTGGCCTATATTAAGGGGAATGGGAACACCTGGCAGATTTTTCCGCCATTTTTCAGAGGGAGACAACTTTTGGGACTTCCTGTTTGCCTTTCTATAAGCCTTATCCCATGGGAAAAGGGGTCTACTCTTAAAGGAAAGAATTTGCTCCTCAGGAGCAAATTCTTTCCTTTAAGAGTTGACCCCTATTGACATGGGAGACAAAAATACCTTTGCAGGAGTTGCCTCCCCTGAAGGTGTTCCCATTCCACTTAAGGGAAGGAAGAATGAAATAGAACAAATTCTTGAAGCTGACATAGCCCATTATCTCTTACATAATATAAACTGAACCGAAAAAGAAACGCAACTCCAAATATAAATGCGAGTATTTGCAGAAATAATCAGGTTTGCAGAAAATCGATTTAATGACGCAATAAAATAATCATTCCTGAATGTAACTACCATAGAGAGTTCAATTTCCAGTGAGAATGTTTGGAACACAAATCCGTTTTGTCATAGAGGTAGTCATTTCACAAGTTCAAAACATAAGCAGTTAATAGCGAGTATGTCATCCGTTTGCATTCAGTCCTGCACGCACACGTCTGGTCATGGACAGGATCAAACGATTGATCTCTGCCTAGGGAATAGCATTCCACTCGTGTATGAGCGCGAGACGCAAGGCTTGACGCTTTGTTGGGCGGCTGGGGGCGGTTACGTACGCGCCTATCCAAGACGTCCCACAAATGTTCTAAAGGCGAGAGATCTGGACTATACGGAGGCCAGTGCATCACGTCAACGTTGTTTTGCAGAAGAAACGCCATGCTGAGACTTGCTACATGCGCCCGAGCGTTATCCTGTTGAAACGTAACGTTATGCTGTCTATGGAACAACTATAAGTCGTAAAACGACGTCAACGTAACGCAGAGCCGTCAAAGATCCATCAATGAATACCCGGGGCGTTCTATGATCATAAGATATGCCAGCCCACTACATAAACCCTTCGCCTCCAAATCGATCACGTTCAACCAAACAATTGTCACGATAACGCTCTCCGTCACGCCTATACACACGTTGACGGCCGTCAGCTTTGTACAAGTACCTGGACTTGTCAGAAAACATTAGGTTACGCCACGGACGAAGGGGGAAACAAGTTTGGCCTATGTTGTGTGAGCCACGCCATTCTAACCCGACGTTGTCGTGGTGTTAATGGCATACCAACGTACGATGAGGACGTAAGCCAACCTCTCGAAGGCGATTCCTGACAGTGTCTGCACTTATTCGAGTGTTGTGCGTTCCTGGTGTCACCTGAGACGTCTCGACGGCTGTACGGAATCGATTACGAAGGTGGGTTAGATTGATGTATCGGTCCTGTCGCCGTGTCGTGACGCGTGTACGTCCACTTCTAGGCGTCATGTGTCGTTCCCGTTTGACGTAGACGCTGGTACAAGCGATTTATCGTCGATTTACTCACTTGGAAGTTTCTGGCGATGACAGCCTGAGACTTCCCACGTAGAAGCATTTGGACCGCTACGTTACGTTGATCTTGCGTCAAACGTACCATTTCCGCAGAGAAATTTTACCGGACTTTTCAAACCTAAACTCCAGGTGACACAATACGCCAATATGATGCGGTTACTATACATTTAATGTACTGCACGAGGAAATGTTGAAAACAACGAATTGCCAAATGAAGCGTTAAACTGCACAGATATCGCCCAAATGTTTTCTGCATAGGAAAGTTTAAAAAGTATGAAAGTAAGTCGCACATGATTTTTCAGTCAACCTGATGGTTGCATAAAAATCTTTTGGGTTAAAAGTTGAGTTTCTTTTTCGGTTCAGTATAAATCATCATTATTGCAACGCATACTAAGTTTGAGGCTTCTAGCTTTTATACTTCCTGAGAATGCTTTGACGAAAAAAAAAATAACATTGACATATACCTATATATGTATGGAGAAGAACAAGTGAACAATTAAGCATAGAAAGCCCATTGACTCTTACACAAGGTAAACTAGAAGTGAAGGCAATGATCAGGAATCGATACAATTAACCCACAGCTCCCATCAGAGACACCAAAGGGAAAGAAACACAAACATGAAACATTAGACCCCAATGGAAACATCAATAGCGGAAAGCCAAAAGGACAGTTACTTTCCCACAGAATGGCCAATTGGATATACAAAATAATATAAGCGATACAAACACTCAAAAGACAAACCATAACAAAAATAAACCGCAACAGAAGAACCGCCTTGGGACGGTCAGTGAAACGAATTCCACTGGGGGCTTAAATCGATTTTACATGGCCACAATCCTCCCCCTTCCTTCCGTCACCATTTAGACAAATAATTTGTTGTCCGAATGAGGGAATCCAAACTCATCAGTGCAACATCTCCGTGAACACTAAAAATCAAACAACCACAGAGATGAAACAACAGTGAGGACTCGACTGCAAGAAACCACTGAAATGCTGGAGCAAATGAAAACCAACAGTTACTCCGATGGGCCCGACCAGAGACAGAGCATCAGGCACCAACCAACATTACATAGAATAAGAGTCTTGTTTGTTTTTGTTTGATTTGAGGTTTAACGTCCCCGTCAACTCTGTAAAGTTCATTTTGGAGACGTTGCTTCCAATTTTGTGGGACTTTTACCCGACATTGCGATGAAATGACATCTCAAGCCCTGTCGCCCAATCAAACCAATAGGGTTTATAAGCATGGACGGGCCGACTCGCACCGCTTTGCCTGGACAGGATTAGATCCTCTAAGCGGTTTACCAGTACTAGTGTGAGGGTCGGTTTCAGCTCTGTGTGGAAGCATCATGCAGCCCATATATTCAAACCCCGATGGGCAGGGTCAAAATCCGATCCGTGGATTAGGAGATGTCATTTGAAGAAAAAGTTTACGCACGCACGACGGACAAAAAGTGATCCTAAAAGCTCACCTCGTCACTACGTGACAGGTGAGGTAAAAACAACAGTTGAACTCTGGCGGGCCCGACCAGAGGCAAGGCATCAGACACCAATCGACCTTTTAAAAATTCTTTAGGCCGGAGCCGTCCTAGAGTCAGGGTAGGTGTAATCCTTGGACTAAATCAGTTGGATTATTGGATATTGGAAAAATCCAACTGAATCCAAGTTGGAAAAATAGGGGTGTATTCCTTGGACTGTTCACCTGTTGGACTATATTTTGAAGATAAGTTTAATTTATTTTATCATGTCATGTAACAATATGAATCAAGTTTTTCAATTTTGGAAATTAATAATTTTCAAAATTTTGGAAATTAATAATTTTCAAAATTACTCTGTTTTCAGATAAAATGCATAATTACTGAAAAGTCTCTTTTTTCAGTTTTTTTTTTTTTTTTTTTTTTTTTTTGTTTGTTTTGCTTTTGTTTTGAAACTGATAGACATAGCCTGAAAGCTTATTGTAAATGAATGTTGTAAATGCACCCAAAATGAGAGACAAAAAAGGAATGATTGGAATGTTAAAGAACACACCCATGCAAAATAGGGCAATTTTTCATGGCTCTGAAAATCGCATTTTTCCTATGAAAAAGTGCGATATTTTCCTTTATTTCTGCTCTAAACTTAGATTGTGGGTATTCGTTGGAACCACCTTATTGAGGCGTTTCTAATGAGTATCCACAATCTACGTTTTGAAGCAGAAATAAGAAATAATGGATACCCTTGTAAACCCAACTTTTCTCTATATAAAGTGGGGTTTACCAGAGTATTGATTTCCTGTGGACTTGTTAGCATAATGACAAATAGTTAAGAAATGATCAGACTGCTCTGATCAAGGTCTACACTATTTTCCCTTCTGTCCAAGTCTTTTGGACGCTTTATTAGCTGGTAAATTATGTTAACCCTTTCCCACTCAGATACGTGTTTTTACGTGTCTGCACCCCCCCCCCCCCCATTTTAAACCCCAGAAGCACCTAAAATCTGCATTTCTACCCCTGGATAGTTATGTTTGCTTTAGGATTTGTTGGGCAAAAAAGTGACCTGTTTTTTTCGCGCGCCTCCCCACTAAAAAATATTCTGGGGGGATTGAAGGGGGGCAACGCCCCCCTCACATCCTGAAAAATTTTGGGTGTATGGCCCAATCGGCACCTAAAATTTATATCTGAGGGTGTCTGGGGTCAAAAATGCCTGAAAATTGATGCTGATAAAACATGCTGCAAACAGTGAAAATGGCCAGTGCCAAACACCTTAATTGTTGCCTTGACAGCTGTTTAAAGATTAAAATGTGGTCAAAAATTCATGTGAAAACACACTTTTTGCCAACTTTGAGATGCCCCCTCTTTACCATGACAACAATGATCAAGTCATGAAAGGTTGCATTTGAAAGGCTACTGCCCGTTGAACATTCATACTGAGTTTAGTGTAAAACAGACCATCCATTATGATACAATGGCTAGTTGAAGTTGCTGTCAGGTGCAACACTGTGAAAATCAGCGAAATTCACAAAATCCCTGAGTGGTAAAGGGTTAACTGGAGATAATTACTGTTTATTGAAAATGACACCTACTGCTATGGTATATCACCTCATGGGCATATATACAGAAAAAGGGGAAAAAATAAAATAAATAAAAGGAAAAACATGTTATTGTGCTCAAGAAATTTTTCACCATATAATTTTATGAAAAATATATTTTTGGCATCTTGTTTCTCTGATAAAAAATATTCAGTTGAAATTAGAATTTCCCTACTTTCTATATACTTGATATAATCTATCTGTTTTTTGTTTTTTTTTTAATTCACCAACTGCATGATGAACAGTGAAGATCATGATCAGATGTCATCTTGTTACTCTTTTAAAAATGTTCACTTAAAATTAGAATTTCTCTACTTTCAATATACATGTACTTATTATAAGCTATCTGTTAAATTCACAAACTGCAAGCTGAACAGTGAAGATCCTGATCAGACGGCATCTTGTTACTCTTTTAAAAATGTTCACTTAAAATTAGAATTTCTCTACTTTCAATATACATGTACTTATTATAAGCTATCTGTTAAATTCACAAACTGAAAGCTGAACAGTGAAGATCATGATCAGATGTCATCTTGTTACTCTTTTAAAAATGTTCACTTAAAATTAGAATTTCTCTTTTTTCCATATACTTGTACTTAATATAAGCTATTAGTTAAATTCGCAAACTGCATGATGAACAGTGAAGATCCTGATCCGAGTGCACCTTGTTGTTACTCTTTTAAAAATGTTCACTTAAATTAGAATTTCTCTATGTTCCATATACATGTATTTAATGGGAGCCGGACAAAACGTCCCATGGACAAAACTTCCCATGCCATTTTTGACCAGGTGGACAAAACGTCCCACATCATTTTTCAGGGTGGACAAAATGTCCCACACAATTTTCTCAGAGTGGACAAAACGTCCCACACAATTTTTTTATGGTGGACAAAACGTCCCACACAAATTTGACAGGGTGGACCAAACGTCCCGTATTCAATTAGAAGGTAGAGTTAAATTCTCTAAATGAGAATCATTATACTTAATAAAAAGGAATTGTCCAATCTACCAAATGAATAACTGATTGTTGTTTGTTGAAATGATATTAGAAAAGTGTGTTTCAGATACTTTTATTTTATTGTTTCAAATGCTAACAGAGTTAAGTTGTACACATTTTCTTATATGTGCTATCATCATAAAATTCCTTTTATGTAAATAATGTGCTCTTAACCATGTGCTCTTTAATGATTGTGTTTGCATATTCATGTTTGTAAATATAGGCATCTAACTATATTTCCACATTCCTTTTTGTAGTGTTCATGGGAGTATATTGTCGCGTACCCATCAAAACCCCTTCTTCCTCCCTAACACCACCTCAAGAATATGGGACCTTTTGTCCACCCTGTCAAAATCGTGTGGGAAGTTTTGTCCACCCTGAAAATATTATGTGGGACGTTTTGTCCACCCTGAAAAAATGACGTGGGACATTTTGTCCACCTGGTCAAAAATGGCATAGGACATTTTGTCCTACATTGGTATTTAATATAAGCTATCTTTTAAATTCACAAACTGCATGATGAACAGCGAAGATCCTGATCAGATGGCATCTTCTTACTCTTTTAAAGGTTTTCACTTGAAATTAGAATTTCTCTACTTTCATTATACTTAAAATAAGCTATCTGTTAAGTTCACAAACTGCAAGATGAACAGTGAAGATCCTGATCAGATGGCTTATCTGGAGCTAAACTGTTGATATGCTCAGAAATTTTTCACCTTAGAATAATATGAAATATCATAAAGATAACATTTCCGTATAACATAGAGCATTCTTACATGTTACCATAATAATCTACCTGTACAATTCACAAACTGCAAGATGAACAGTGAAGATCCTGATCAGGTGGCTTATCTGGAGCTACACTGTTTTATGCTCAGAAATTTTTCACCATAGAAATAAATCGGAAATAAATTTTTGGCATCTTGTTACTTTTATTAAAATTGTTTAGTTGAAATTAGAATTTCTCTATTTTCTACGTACTTAATGATATAATATTTTGTTTGTTTGATTTGAGGTTTAACGTCCCCGTCAACACTGTCAATGTCATTTTGGAGATGTTGCTTCCAATTTTGTGGGACTTCTACCCAACATTGAGATGAAATGACTTCTCAAGCCCTGTCGCCCAATGAAACCAGTAGGGTTTATAAGCATGGACGGACCGACTCGCACCGCTTTGTCTGGGCAGGCTTAGATCCTCTGAGCAGTTTACCAGTACTCGTCTGTCTGTCTGTCTACTGATACTGTCACATTTGACCATTACCGCAGGTGTACATTACATACACTCCAGGTTTGCAGGATGAAAGCCTACACAGTAATCATGTAAATACAGTAGGGATCTTTAACTTGCACAGGGGATGGTTCTCCCTGCACAGGGGCCTCCAGTTAAGGTCCCGAGCCGAAGGACGGTGTACTTTATGACATTCATCCCTGCAAATGATGCATATGGAGCGTGTTCGGACACCGAAATTTTATCGCCGCTGCCGGAGATCAAACCCGGGACCTGTAGCGTCAGAGGCAAGTGCACTAACCACTG